>VMDR010000878.1:0-135510 GCA_007922815.1 Macrotus californicus | reverse complement strand
AGTTGTCCCACAAGAAGCTGCTTACACTATCCTTGTTTATTTGGATTCTTTTTTCTTCTTGTTGTTCTGATTGGTTGTTTTTTGCTTCCTTGTGTTCCATATAATTGATTTGATTCACAGGTTCATCCCCTCTACTTTTGTTTCCCTGTAAATTGTTCTTTATTTCAGTTAGTGAATCCTTCATTTCTCATTGGATCTTTTTTATACTGTTGAGGTCCTCACTAAGTTCCTTGAGCATCCTTATAACCAGTGTTTTGAACTCTGCTTCTGACAGATTGCTTATCTCCATTTTGTTTAGTTCTTTTTCTGGAGTTTTGATCTGTTTTTTTTTTTTCATTTGGATCATGTTTGTCTCCTCACTTTGGCAGCCCCCCTGTGTTTGTTTCTATGTATCAGGTAGAGTTGCTATGATTCTCTGTCTTGGTAGCATGGCCTAATGTAATAGGTGTCCTATAGGGTCCAGTGGTACAGCCTCCCTTATCACCTAAGCTGGGTACTTGAGGTATACATACCCTTTGTGTTGCCTGAGTATACCCTCCTGTTGTAGTTGAGCCTTGATTGCTGTTGGCAGGTCAATGGGAGGGATTTACCCAGGCCAGTCAGCTGCAAGGACTGGCTATGACCACTGACCACCAACCTGTACAGGGCCAGGGTGGTGGTGCTCTGACATGGTCTGTAGCTATCCACTGGGTGCACAGACTCTGTGGTTGCCCAGTCAGAGAAGGCCAAATTCAGCCCCCACCTGTGTTTTACCCATGGCCTCCCTGCCTGGGCTATAAAGGAATCTGAGATGTTGCTGCTTGTGCTGGGCTTGGGGCCACTCAGCAAGAGGTATGTGGGAGGGGCATGCTGAGGATGGTTGTTGCTTGTTTGAGAGGATTTAGGAAGTTGTGAAGCATGAGCCAAGACTAGCCATTCATATGGAAAAACCTCTATTAACAGCTTGAGTGGGCCCATACATTGTGTTGGACAGAGTCTCAGGGCATCTCCAGGGCAGGGGAAACAGTGTTGGCCAGGTTGATGGAGATTCAGATATGGCACCCGCCTGCCAGCTCTGTGGCTCTGTGGGGTGACGGTTCAGAAAAGGGACATTGGTCTTTCTTTCTGGGAGAAAGCTGAACCTCAGCTCTGGCCTTGATGCCAGATCCTTCACTTCCTCCCTGTATGCCACTTGTGCTTTTCAAGCTGTTACCTCGGTGCTGGAGCTCAAAGGTAGTGAGTCTGAGTATGGCAGTGTTTATGTGGGTTCTTTAGGAGGAACTGCTTGGAACTCCAGAAGTTTCTTCCACTGAGTCTCCACTAGATTTTGCAGCCAGAAGTTATGGGGACTTATCTTCCTGTTACTGGAACCATGGGCCAGGGAACCTAGTGGGAGATGGGACTCCTTGCTCTCGAGATATCCCTCCTGAATTTTTATCTACCACACATGGATGTGGACCAGCCTGTTTCACATCTCCACCCCTCCTACAGTCTGGATGGATGTGGTTTCTTTAATTCCATAGTTGTCAGGCTTCCATTCAACTTGATTTCTGACAGTCCTGAGTGATGGTTATTCTATAATTTAGTTGTAATGTTGATATGGTTGTGCGAGGAGGTGAGCCATGTTTACCTATGCTGCCATCTTGACTGGAAGTCTGCATCAATAAGTAATATTTTTCTATTTGTGGATGGTATGGGCAAAATTAATTTGTAAAACAGCTTTATTCAGTTGGGTTAAAGGTACAAACTCAGAAACATAGAGACCAACCAAAACATTTTTTCAAATTCACATGATTTAAGATAATCTTTGGTAAATAAAGGCTAGTTTGTCAGTTTAATTAAACTAAATATGTCTTTAGAGTTATTAATGTTGAATGTAATGCAGATAAACAATTTAATTCTACCTGGGTTTATTTAAATAAGTTCATGTAATTGTAGTTGTCACTGGAATGGGTCCAAGCCCAGGCGAGTCCTGTCCTGGCATGCTCCTGGACAAGCAGGTTCCTGAGTCAAAAAAATTCATGACTCAAGTCAGGTGAAAGTGAAAGTAAGTTTACTAAAGCTTAGGGTAAAGAAAATGGACTTCTGCCCAAGATTGAGGCATAGGTAGACACACTTTGCCTCCTCACATAACCAAAAGGACAACCACAAATTTAAAAACAAAAAATAACCAGAACTTCCAAAAAATCAAACTGTATAGAAGTCCGACAACCAAGGAGTTAAAGAAGAAACATTCATCCAGATCAATAGGAGGGGTGGAGAAGAACACCTGAGGTGGAGAGGACTCGTGGCAAAGTGGCGGCTGGAGGACCGGGACAGGCAAGTGGCAGCGGATGGACCAAGCAGTCCCACATTGGCATGCAGATAAACTGGGAGGAACAACTGGGGAGTGAGACAGACCACAAAACCCAGGGTTCCAGCCCAGGGAAATAAAACTTCAAAACCTCTGACTGTAAAAATCTTTGGGGGTTGAGGCAGTAGGAGAAACTCCCAGCCTCACAGGAGTGTTTGTTGGAGAGACCCACAATGTTCCAGAATGTACACAAACCCACCCACCCAGGAATCAGCACCAGAAGGGCCCAATTAGCTTGTGGGTATCAGGGAAAGTGATTGAAAGCCAAAGAGAGCCAAGCTAGTGGCATTGTTCCCTCTCCAACCCCTCCCCCACCACAACACACAACACAGCAAAGTGGATTGCCCTGCCCTGGTGAATACCTAAAGCTCTGCCCCTTACTATGTAATAGGTGCACCGAGACAAAGAAATATGGCCCAAATGAAAGCACAGATCAAAACTACTAAAGTAGAACTAAGTGATAAAGAGATAGACAATCTATCAGATGCAGAGTTCAAAACACTAGTAATCAGGTTGCTCACAGAAATGGCTGAGTATGGTTGCAAAATAGAGGAAGAAGTGAAGACTATGAAAAGTGAAATAAAGGAAAATGTACAGAGAACCAACAGTGACAGGAAGGAAACCAATACTCAAATCAACAATTTGGAGCAGAGGAAGAAATAAATATTCAACCAGGACAGAATGAAGAAATAAGAATTCAAAAAATTGAGGAGAGGCTTAGGAACCTCCAGGACAACTTTAAATGTTTCAACATCTGAATCATAGGGGTGCCAGAAGGAAAAGAGGAAGAGCAAGAATTGAAAATTTATTTGAACAAATAATGAAGAATAATTTCCCCAATCTGGCAAAGGAAATAGATTTCCAGGAAGTCCAGGAACCTCAGAGAGCCCCGAAGAAGTTAGACCCAAGGAAGCACACACCAAGGCACATCATAATTACATTACCCAAAGATAAGGAGGAATCTTAAAAGCAGCAAGAGAAAAGGAGACAGTTACCTACAAAGGAGTTCCCATAAGACTATCAGCTGATTTCTCAACAACTGAACCTAAAAACATAAACAAACTAAGCAACCAACTAGAACAGGAACAGAATCACAGAAATGGAGATCACATGGAGAGTTACTATTGGGGAGGGCACAGGGGGAGAATGGGGGAAAAGGTAGAGGGAATAAGAAGCATAAATGATCAGGTACAAAATAGGGGGAGGTTAAGAATAATATAGGAAATGGAGAAGCCACAGAACTTATATGTACGAGTCATGGACATGAACTAAAGTGGGGGAATGATGGTGGGATGAAGGGTGCAGGTCAGAGGGGCATAAAGGGGAGGAAAAAAATGGGACAACTATAATAGCATAATCAATAAAATACATTTTTTTAAAAAAGGATGTGAAAGTACACACCTGAGGAAAGGGCTCCCAGGTGTGCTCAAAGGAACACCAGCACTGGCACCTTGTCTTGAATGTTTTTTATCTGTTTTGTACACATAAGAAAATTAGGGGGCTTGTCTTAGCAGAGGATCTCAACAGAATATTCATTAGGCTTCCAGGTGTGTCGTTCAGTATGCTGATGTATCAAAATAAGGGTATAGTGGGGTCAGAGGTCATTTTCTAGTTTGATCTTGGATTAATCTGGCTCTAATTGTTTATTTTGAACTGTTGTTGTTATCTAGCTTTGTGACTAAAGTGACTTAAACCTACTGCTTTTAGACATCTTTGGTTAGGCAGAATAGAGCTTTGTGATTCTGGTAAATGCTCAGCTGTTCCAACTGTTTGTTTGCTTAGCCATTTGTCTCGGTTTCCTCATTCCACTTGCCGGGGAATTTTCCTAGTTTCTTACTAACCTGCCTTGTTTTCCTCTAAGACTTCCATCCCTGAAATCTTTAGGGGTGATGAGGGTACGTCTTCACTAGCTGTTTGCTGCTAACAAGAACCTTGGGATCTGCCTAAACGGGGCACGAAAGTCGCTCTCTGCCTGATCTAGAGGGAGAAAAGGGAGTGGAACCCAAGACTGGAACAGAGAGGCTATTGGGTGATTCTTCTAAATTAGGGATGGGCTGAAATCCCCAAAGTGTCAGCATCTTTATATGGGATTCCTGGGTCCTAGAGGTGACAAATTTGACAAGAAGTTTAAAAAGACATGGTCTAAAGATGAGGAGGAGAATGATAACTACTAAAGATCCAAGAAGAGGCGAAAACCAGATAATGGAGAGGAGAACAGACTTTACAGCATCCCGGAGTGAGGGGCCGGGGGTTTCCTTTCCAAAGTTATGCAGCCAGGTGGCCTGGTCATAGATTTGTTTGGTGTCCTCCCCCACTTGACCTGAAGAGTTTGTGTGAAAGCAGCAGGTTTTGTTGATGACTGCACATATCCCTCCTTCTTCTGCTATTAGTAATCAAGGGCTAATCTGTTATTTAACACAACATTAGCAAGAGAATCTAGAGACCATTGTAAGTTTTAGACAGCGCCAGTACTTTTTGCTAGAACAGCCATACTGCCTGTTAAATTTCTTAAAGTGGCTTCATGATAGGCGACTCCTCCCCTATGCCAGCTCTAATGAGACCGATGGCCCTCTTATTTCAAGGGTGAGTGGTATTATGAACAGTGATAGAAATCCCTCGGGGGCTAAGAAAACCTAAGGTGCACTGGCCTTGAAATTGTGTATTGTTGACACAAGGAAAGGCTAGAGCAGGTAATGGCTGGTGGAACTTAGGACAGGGTCAGCCATTATAAGGTAAGCTATTTTGGGGGTATCCACAATATCCAGAAGGGGTGCCTGCCCACTGGGGATATGTTGATGAAAACCAGGCACATAAGGCAGGCCCCCAGTTGGCATCTCCCCTGCAGTCAGGGGAGAGGGGTCCTCCTCTTAGGAGGTGATCCCTCAGCCCTGTAGGGGCTCTATGTGCTGTGGGCATCTGGTAAAGGAGCTTCCAGTTGATACCAGTTTTCTTTGCCAGCAGCTGCAGGTGCTCTGAAGGCCATTTTGAGAATTAGTATTCCGGATAGCTGAGAGGCCGCGTGGCACAGCGGGCACCAGTGTGTCTCATTAGGGGTGCAGGAAACATTGGCAGAGAAAGTCTTTGGATATATCAGAGATGGGATAGAATTATCTTTTTCAGACTTATTGACACATCCATTGGATGTAACATAGTGACAAAACGGTTCTTAGGGTCTCGCATAAGAGCGCCTGTACTGACCAGCTGTACTGACTAGTCTGATTAATGTTGGAGGTGACATTGGTGCAAGGAAAACCACCGGGAACTGGAGGGAGGTTCACTAAAGCGACTGGCCTTTTAAAATCCTTTCAGGGACCCTGATAATAGAGTTAGATTCAAGCTGAGGACTGTAGTTTGATACCGAGGTAGGAAGGTTGTTATGCTTGGTTGTCTGTGGCAGATCCTGCAAACGGAAACGTGATTTCCGGCAGTGATAATATTGGAGAAGCTTGTCCTGGCTGGGTGGCTAAGTTGGTTGGAGTGCCTTTCCGTACGCCAACAGGCTGCAGATTCGATTCTCCGTCAGGGCGCGCACTTAGTTTGCAGGTTCAATATCCTGCAGGGGCGTGTCCAGAAGGCAAGTGATTGATGTCTCTCTCTTTCTCTCTCCCTTCCTCACTCTCTAAAACCAATAAACATATCCTCAGGTGAGGAAGTTTTGTGAAAAGGAAAAGTTTATTAGTATATTTGTCTCCCATTCTCCTGGGAGGGACCCTGGGTATAATAGGGTCAGGGAAACAAGAAATATATACCTTGTTGGTTAAAATTTAAATGCTTTGAATGGAGTGGAGGATGTGGAAACTTATCCAATGAGAACTAAATCCAGCAAGGACAGAACGACTTTTCCTGGGGGTGGGGTTTGGGTGTGCGGACAGCTAGCAGAAGCGCCAGAAATACGAGAAAGACATTATACTGAAGCCTACCCGCCACATTACTTACCTGTGACAGAGTTCTTGTTCCTTGAAGAGAAGTTGGAGGTCCTCAACAGGTGTGCAGGAGGAAGTCACAGGTTGTGGTTCCTGGGAGGACAGAAGAGATGGGTTTAATTGGAGATAAGTAGACCCAAATGGTTATTCCAGTGGGAGTCACTGCAGTCGGGGTGCTTAGCAGGACCTGAGGTGGCCCTTCCACCTGAGCTGTAGCTGTGATTCAGGACAGCTGTCCGTCCAGTTTTTAAACAGACCATGTCTCCTGGTTTAACTTGTGCGTCTAGTCTTTATCTGAGGCCAGTGGAATTTTGTTTTCATGTTCCTGTAATGTCTTTCGTACCTGTCCTAGATCAACGGTGTAAGGTGTAAGCCGGAGGGTTTCCTCATCTGTTTGTGGGTCAGATTTGAGAAAGGGGCTGCCATAGGTGAGTTCAAAAGGGCTAACTTGTCGTTTTCACTCAGGTGGAGCTCTTGTTCTCAGGAGACCTGTGGGTGACATAGACCCCCAGGACTCTGCAGTTTCTTGACTTGGCTTGGCTAGAGCCCTTTCTAGGGTTTAATTAGCCCTTTCTACCTTACCCAAGGATTGGGTCCCATGACGATTCCGAGTGATAGTTGATCCCTAAAGCTTGAGCCAGGTGTTGTGTAATCTCAGCTGTAAAAAGTTATCGCTCTGTACACTTCTCGGTAGTCCAAATCCAGGGGAGATTTCTTTTAGCAGGTCCTTGGCCACCTTAGTAGTTTTTTTTCCTGGCCGGAAAGGCCTCGATCCATCCAGTGAAAGTGTCTACAAACATTAGCAAATATTAAATCCAGCCGTAGAGGGACTCTGAGAGTAGTCACTTGGCCAATCCTGCCCAGGCCACGGGCCCTGCATTATATTGAGTTAAGAGGGGGGGGAAGAGGAAGGAGACTACAGGGGTTATTTTTGGAGCAGAGTGCACAGCCCCAGGGTTTATGAAAATCGGTTATTGCTTTTATAGTTTCACGAACTCCCTGAACTGCAAGCGGTTGGGAAATGCAGGCTGCAAGTGCATCCCTCCCAAGTGGGTGTCATCATGGGGCGTTTTGTTGTATTCCCATTTTAAGTTCTGAGGCAATAACAGTCTATTATCTCTTGATATCCAGCTGTAGGGTCTCTGGGGAACCCATTCTCTGGGGCCCAAGAGGCCTCCTCCATGAGGTACAGGGGCTCCAGAGGGCTGAGGGAGGCTGGGGAGCTGAGCTGCCTGCAGGGTGGCAGGTGAACGCTGCGCTGCTGTCTTGGCGGCCTGGTCTGCCAGTGTATCAGGAACTGTCTTTAGTTACATCTGTGTCCCCTTCTGGTGGCCCCGCAGTGTATTACAGCTGCCAGGAGTGCTAAAGTTTCTTTATGGTGTTTTATGGGGGGACTTTTAGCTGTTAAAAGCCCTCTTTCTTTCCAAATAGCAGCATAGGCATGTGAAACCCATACTTTGAGTCAGTATAGATATTAACCCGGAGGTTTTCCCTAATTGTAAGGTCTTAGTGAGTGCTAGGGGTCTCGGGTTTTGCCTCTTGTTTCCTGAAGGCTGGCAATGGCATATCCCACCTTTCTGATGCCACTGTGCATAAAACTGCTGCTTCGTAAACCATTCTGCTTCAGGGCTGGGTGAACGTTTATTGTCTTTTAGGTCGGACCTGCTAGATACACTTGTTCAATAACTTCTAGGCAATTGTGTGTGAAGTAGGTTTCTCTGTTTGTTGGTAGGAGAGTAGCAGGACTGGGAGTTTGGCAAACCTTTAGGGTTAACTCAGGAGAAACTAGGAGGAGAGCCGGGTATGTACTTGGCCTTCCCCCTGTGAGCCGTGGATGTCCCTTCATTTCTAACACAGCTTGTACTTGATGGGGAGGGGGTGTTTGTATCGCAGTGGCTGCCCAGAGGCAGTTTACTGGCCTCTCCCACTAGGAGAGCAGTGGCTGCTATGGCTCATAAACAGTGTGGTCAGCCACTTGCTATGGGATCTAGTTGTTTTGAAAAGTAAGCTACTGGACTTGCCATTGAACCCAGTTTTAGGTGAGGACTCGAAGTGTTCCTCCCTGTTTCTCTGCTACATATAAGGTGAAAGGTGAAGAGTTTTTCTAAATTTGGCATCCTAAGACAATGCACTGCTTAGTTAGGCTTTTAATTCCTAGAAGGCATGGTGACATTCAAGGGTTCAGTCTATGGGTCCTCTGTTGTTCCCCTTCAGAGCTTCATGTAGAGGTTTAACAATGAACGCAAAACCTGATACCCAGAGGTGACAGAATCCAGCTATTCCTAAAAAGTCTCAAAGCTGTCACTTATTTTGTTGGACTCTGAGGGACAGTATGGCCTGATTTCTTTCGGGTGACAGAGTCCAGGCTTCTGGGGTGAGCAGGTACCCCAGATATTGCATCTGTTGGCAGGTTATTTGGGCCTTTTTGAGAGAGCCTCTGTGTCCTCTGTCTGAGAGGAAGTTTAATACCAGAATGGAATGTTTCTCTGAGTCCTTTTTGTTAGTGTTAGAAATTAGTAAATCATCAATATATTGTAGGAGAGTCCCGTTGTCGATTGGACTCCCTCAGTAACTTGACTGGAGCATTTCCAAACAAACGGGAACTGTCCCTAAAGCTTTGAGGAAGCAGAGGCCACGTATATTGGCAAGTCTCCCTAGTTCAGGGGTTAGTCCGCTCCAACGTGAACAGGTGCTGGGAGTCGGGGTGAAGGGGCAGGTGGAAGAAGGCATCTTTAAATCTAATGCAGTAAAATGGTTGGCTTCTCCTGGGATTTGAGTTAAGGCAGTGGGGGGGTTGGAACCATAGGATATGCTGGAATTACAGCCTCATTTACTGCTCTTAGGTCCTGTACCAACCGGTACCCTCCGTTTAGCCTTTGTACTGGAAGAACAGGCATATTGCGTGGGGACTGGCAGGGCCGAGAAGTCCGTGCTTCAGACATCTCTCAGTGAGAGGTTTGGTCCTTGTAATGGCCTCTGGTGCTGCCAGAGAGGGTGCTGCCTCTTGTTAGAGTAGGGTGCCCTGGTTTTAGGGATATCCTGAAAGGGGTACATCGTTGCCTGGTATTTCAGTTTCCCATACCTTGGGGTTGACTTGATTGAGGACAGATTTTAGAATATTATTAATTTCGGGTTCAGGGAGAGAGGTTAGATTGACCATCAGGCATAACAACGAGGGTTCATTATCCTCTGTGGCTGATGTTCCTAGGGTCATGGTAGTTTCTAGACTGGACAAGATGTCCCTCCCTAATGAAGACATGGGGCCACAAGAAAGACATGACTAAAAGTGAGATTCCCGAGGGAGCAACAGAGGGCTGAGGATGCCCATTTACCCAGTGATCAGACAGGTTTGGGGAGAAAGAAGCCCTGGTGAGTGAGTCAGAGCAGAATAAGCAGCCCCCACACCTAATGGAAATGTAATGGCCTTACCTGCCATGTCTAGAGTCGCCCAGGGCCCCTCTGGCATGATGGTTGGATGGTTGGTGGGGGCGGTGGGAGGCCCCTGGCACGGTCGGTCCTGGGAGGTTTTGACCATCATTGGTTGGGAGGCACCAGGTTCCCTATGGAGCCCGGGACTCTCGTCCTTGCAGAGGGCAAAGTCCCAGAGGCGGTCATGCCAGTTGTGGGCACACCTTCTTCAAGTGTCCTTATCTGCAAGATGGCATCACTCCTTAGGGGTTTTTTGAAGCCTGGGGCTGGGGAACCCTAAGGCAGCAGAGAACCTAAAGCTGCAGCTAACGAGTGACCCTTTTGTCTGGATCAGGCAGTCCTTTGTTCACCTTCCATCCTATCTTTGTTGTTAAAAACACTGAAGGCCGCCAGTACCAGTTGCTCAGTGGGAATCTGGGGTCCCAAGACTAGTTTTTGTAATTTTCTTCTGATGTCTGGACCTGCTTGTTGGATAAAATGCAACCCCAGAAGGGCTGGGCTCTCATCAGACTCAGGGTTGGTATTTGTGTACTTTTGTAAAGCTGCTATTAATCGCCCCGAAATAGGGTGGGATTCTCATCCTTTCCCTGAGTAACCTCGTTTACTTCATCATAATTAAAGGCTTAACAGTGCAGTTTTGCATCTCTGATTGAGACAGTTTATCATGTGGAACCAGCAGTCCCTTCCATCTTGCCCTTCCTCTGACCGGGCTTGGTAGGCCCAGTTAGGACTTGATCAGGGATCGCATCTCCCCCAGGTCCGTGTACGCGACGTTGAGCCTGAGGACTGGCTGGTTCATCAGCATGAGCCCTTGCAGCTCCTGTTAAATGCTGTTTTTTTTTAACTACAGTGCAACAGTGGGAGAGGACAATCTATAAATCATTCCAAGTCAGAGCATAAGTCAGTTAAGCGATTAAACCCTTCTGCGAATTTGTCAGGGTCCTCAGAAAATCAGCTGAATTTTTCTTTGCAGGGGGCCAGGTCAGACACAGAGAAGGGAACATGTACCTGGATGATTCCCCCACAAGGCTCTCCATACTTTCCTCAGAGGTAATATGTTAGGGTTTTGGTGTTACTGGGCTCTGCCTCTTGTAGCGGCTAGACTACAGATGGGGGCGGGTGCCAGCGGCTCTGTAGCGGGGGAGGGGTAGTAAGGTGGTCAGGCTACTTCGGGGGGGCAGGCAGGCTAGAGGCAGGCTGTTCCAGCCTTGGGCTGGGTTTTGTTTGATCTCCTAGGAGCAGAGGCTGGTGTCTTGTTGGGACTGAGAGAAAGTTGTCTTCTAATTCATCTAACCCAGATACTGTGGCAATATATGTTCTACAAGACTCTCTTAAGTCCTTACCCTGCTAAAGGGCCGTAAACATCTCTGAACATAAGGTATTTCACTCCATTTACCTTCATTTTTGCAAAACAAGTCTAATTGGAGAATACTGTTACAACTCAAGAGACCCATTTATAGGCCAGACTTCCCCATCCCCGAGTTTGTATTGAGGCCAGGCATACAAAGGAAAGTGAGGCACTTTTTCTTTTGATGGCCCAGTTATGAAGGAGACACCCCAGGGGGGAATCAGGGAGTGCTGTAGGTACCACCCATTTCATCTCTATTTGGACAATACAACTGATGGGTGATTATGATACCTACGTACCAGGACATAGGGCCTCAGGCGAAACGTCAGTCCAGTTAAGGAACCAGTCCCAGTGAAAAGTGGCCTGGTCAGCAAGAAAGAAAAATATGAAAAGGGCACAGGAAGTGATTAGGGAGGGGATCCACCGTCTAGGGGGATCCAGACAGTGGAAAGATAAGGGCTCCGGAAAATTTCCTGGAGGAGCCTGAGTTTCTACTCTGACCAAGTAGAGCTGAGGAGCATAGCATGTGGACAGCAGCCAGGAAGAAAAGCCCAGTGACAGAAGATAAGGTGGGACATAACAAGAATGAAGTTTTCAGAGGGGATGCAATGAATACTCCAAATAGAGGACCAAGAGTCATAGTATGAGTCACAACTCTAGCATCTTCTAGGTGCCTGATGAATGCACCTTGAAAGTCTCTGAAGCAGGTCAGAGAAGTCAGGTCCCCAGTAGTAGAGGTGACCTCTGAAAAGAGAGTACGTCCATAGAAAACTGAAGAGAAACAAGGGCACTCCATTTGGATGCCGGGGGTGATCAGACCCTAACTCACCATGTACGCCATTGCCCAGGAGTCACCTGGGGACCCTTGTGTGGGCAGGTTACCTGTGCCTCAAGGATAGACTTACCAATGGTCACGGTGTTGACAAGGCCCCAGGTGGTGGGTTTACTCTGCTTCTGGTAGGGGACTCCCCTGACACCGACAATGAGAAGCAATGGAGAAGACGAGAGAGAGAGAGAGAGAGAGAGAGTGAAGGGGAAAAGCAAGTCCTGCCGTGGTCTCCACCAAGAATGCCACCAGAATGGGCCTGGGCCGAGATGAGGCTGCCCGGGCATGGTCCAGGACAGGCAGGTTCCTGACTCACGCGGGGGAAAACATTCAAGACTCGAGTCCAGATGCAAGTGAGAATAAGTTTATAAAAGCTTAGAATAAAGGAAGCAAAAACACGCCTGAGGAAAGGGGCTCAGGCGTGCTTAAGGGAGAGCGCACACTGGTGTCCTGCGTCTTAAAGGTTTTTACCTATTTTCCATAGGTGAGAATTTTAGGGGCTGGTCCCAGGGGAGGATCTCTGTTGACACACTATCCACTGTATTTCCAGGTGTGTCATTCAGTGTGCTGCTGTACCAAAACAAGTACATAGTGGCGTCGGGAGTCATTCTCTGGTTAGCTTTTATCTTTATTTTGTATTAGTCTGGCTCTAATCGGGTTTTTTGTTGTTGTTACCTATCTTTCTGACTGAGGTGATTTAAACTAACTGCTCTTACGCATCTTTGGTTAGGGAGGGTAGACTCTTGCAATTAACTCAGCTATTTCAGCCACTTGGCTGTTTCCTCATTCCACTTGCCAGGGAATTTTCTAGTTTCTTAGTAACCTGCCTGAGTAGCCACTCAGAAACTCCATTTCTTTTTTTTTTTTTTAATCCTTACCCAAGGGTATATTTTTTTAAAGATTTGAGAGAGAGAAAAAGGGAGAGGAGAGAGAGAGAGAGAGAGAGACATCAACATGAAAGAGAAACATGGATCGGTTGCCTCCTGTACCTACCCTGACCAGGGATCAAACCTGCAACCTAGGTACGTGCCCTGATCAGAGATTGACCCCATAACCTTTTTGAGTAGAGGATGATGTTCCAATCAAGTGAGCCACCCAGCCAGGGCCTAACCCTATTTCTTTAACATAACCCTTTCTCCTTTCTGTTCTTCTGTTCCCTTCCTTAATCATTAAGCCCTTAGGATATCAGGTTCTGGTCTGTAACAAACTGTCTTAAGAACAAAGCCTTAGGCCCTGGCTGATGTGGCTCAGTGGATTGAGTGCCAGCCTGTGAACCAACGGGTCTCTGGTTTGATTCCCAGTCAGGGCACATGCCTGGGTTGCAGGTCAGGCCCCCAAAAGGGACTGTGCGACAGGCAACCACACATTGATGTTTCTCTCCCTCTCTTTCTCCCTCCCTTCCCCTCTCTTTAAACATAAACAAACAAACAAATAAATAAATAAAATCTTTAGAAAAAGAAAAGAGCAAAACCTCACGTCTGTTGACCACAGAAACAGAGTTTTGGCCAAGCTAAACATAGTATCTTAAGTCCTGTTGCGTTTCGGCTGTATGCCCATGAAAGTAGAAGGCCCCTGTGGACCACACCCTCACAAACCAGACGTTTTCCACGGCTGGCATCAGACCTGATACAGTGACCAACTACTCCCTACCCTGGCCCTGACCGATCAGTAGAGCTCAGGACCCCATCTCCTTTAGCCACCGTGACCAGTGACGTATTTCCCTATATAACCTCGGTCCTGGAAACCATCAGAGAGCCAGGTTTTGGAGCACTAGCTTACCTGGGACTCCTGACAAGGTACCATTTCCTCAGCTAATAAGCCTCCACTCTCTTTGCAGCAACCCCCTGTTTGCATTTGATTGGGCTTCGATGCACACAGGTGACCAGGCCTCTTTAGTCTGGTAACATCATCTCTCTTACGAAATCTGTCAGTAAAAAATGTGTTGGTATTGAGACAGGCTGAGCCTCTACCAATACGATTGGAGTTTCGGTCAGTTGCCCCTCAAGCCCTGCACCCTATCAGCAGCCCAACAGAATGGCACTAGTGACCAACAGGTACAGTTTTATTGGGCAAGAGACTTTCTCAACCCTAACACATGCACAGTTTAGCCTCAGAATGAGCGCTGCGTGACCTCGCCCTCATTGTAATAGTAAAAAGCAGACCTCTGGGCAGAGATTTAACGTGCTGATGGGACACGCCGCACCTGAAGGCATGTAGTTGTGCTGCCCAAGCACCCGCGTCCGCGCCGCCACGTAATTAGACGTCACACTCTGACGTCATCTTTCCTGCCTCAACTTCTCTGAAACTGTTCCCAGCCTTTGTTCAAGTAGCAGCCCATTCTTCCTTTCACTCAGCGCTGACTCCCTTGTGCCCTCGAGCTGCAGTAACCCTCTCACCGGAGAACTTGACTTTGGTGGTGAATTCTCTCGATTCCTGCCTTGGAAGTTCCCAAGAACTTGGCGTGCCATGGCAGGTTTTCAGAAGTAATCTAAACATAGCTGTTAAGAGCAAGTTAGTTACATAGATGTGAGTTTCAATTTTTAAAATAAATTTTTAATTTTTAAAATTTAGAATTTTTAAAAATTTAGGTGAACTCTTCAAATAGTTTTTCTAAATCTTTTCAGCAACCTGAAACTTCAGAGTTTTACTAAGTTAAGTTAAATGATGGAAATATGTTGAGTATCTAGATTATTTTCAAATAAAAAAATAGTGAAACATTAATTGCTAAACATAAATTCATCTAATTTTGGCTTCCTGCTGCAGAAGAACTGAAGATAAATTTAGGTCTATTAGTAAATATGTCTTATGCCATGCTGAAAATTCTTCTATAAGAAAGCACGTTTTGAGAAATCATAAAAATTATGTCTGTCACTCCACAAAATGCTAATGTAAATGACAGTTTACAGTTACTTACTTCATAGTTTTTACTAGAAATTAAGGTTTCTAAGAGTTAAATCTAATTAATCCGTGTAATTAAAGTGTGAACAAAAAAGGGGCTCGGTCAAAATAAACAGAACAGAAGCAGACACACAGACACAGAGCAGACTGATGTGGCCGGGGTGGGCAGGGGTGTTGTGGACCTGGGTGGGAAAGGTGAGGGGTTCAGAGTGCAGTCGGCAATTGCAAAAGCCACAGAGATGCAAAGCGCAGCAGGCGGACACGGTCAACGTTGCTGTGACGACTGTGTGAGGCGGCGGGCAGGTACCGAAAATCTCAGGAGAACCACTTTGTGCGTAATTATCTAACCACTGTGCTGTGCACCTGAAACTAACACACAATAATACTGAGCATAAACTGTACCTGAAAAATAAAATTAACAGGGGAGGGGCTCTGTAGTACATCTGACAAGCCCACTGACCAGAAGTAACCTCACACGATGGTGTTGAGGTAGGCTACGTGGCAGAGCAGCTGCAACCGATAAAAGCTACAGGCGCTGTCAAGATAGAAGACCAACTCCCAACGGGTTTATGGCTCAGGACTGGCAGAGACCAGCTAGATCCAGCATGGCAGCTAACTTCGCCTTACACCTCATTACACACTCACTGTGATACACTAGCATACCATATCACACACCCTGCACCGCCATGACTGGAAGCAGAAAGCCCACATGACACAAAATGGCCAACAAGAGTCTTTTGATAAGTCTCCACCCCTTTCTGGAAAAATCCTAAATATCCCTCCCCTTGTTGATTGCCCTACCTCTCAATTAAAGGAGCCCCAATAAAAGTGGTAAATCCCATGAGGAAGGGGCTGCTCTGCCTGTGGAGTAGCCCATTCTCTGCTTCTGTTACAGAACAGCAAGTGGGGGCCTGCTGTCCACCGCCATCCTCTAGGCAAAATTCCAGAAGCAAAAGTTTAGTGATAAAGGAATGGAGTCTTTATTCAAAAGCTGCACAATTTTGGAATAACAGCTTTCCACATGCATTAGTCACTTAAATCTATCAATTAAGGCTAAAATCTTTCTCTTTTTAAAAAAGATTTTATTTATTTATTTTTAGAGAGAGGGGAATGGAGGGAGAAAGAGAGAGAGAGAAACATCCACCAGCTGCCTCTTGCATGCCCCCAACTGGGGACGTAGCCGGCAACCCAGTCATGTGCCCTGCCTGGGAATCGAACCAGTGACCCTTTGGTTCACAAGCTGGCGCTCAGTCCCCTGAGCCACACCAGCCAGGGCAGAAATCTTTAACTCTTTAGTTACAGCTTTTGTATCTTAAGGCTTTCAATTCAGGCTAAATTCTTTAACATCGGAGTTCTCTTATCATTCCCCCTGTTAGCTTTCAATGATCTTATTTCTATAGGATTAGTTTACAAACTAAAACAACATAAGATACCAAAGCTACACAATTTTGGAAGAATGGCAGGCTTCTGCCTCAGAGCCCGTCCCCTCTAGAGCACCCAGAGAATAACCCTGCCACCCTCTGCCAGGCCTGCCTGATCCTGGGCTGTGCCTGGAGTTCCTTCTCCCACCCAAAACCCATCCAAAATATTGTCCTTTGGGAAAGGCAGGCAGCTGCAGCACGATCATCCAGGCATCCTCGAGGAAGAGAGCCAGAGAGCCAGTCTCTGCCCATCTTTCATTTTAAATCTTCCGGCCCATAATTCCATGCACTCTGGAGGCCCCTCAGCTTCTCAGCCAATCCCGTCCTAGGCTGTTCATCATTGCCTCGGGCCACCTCCTGCCACGACCTCTCCCTACTGCTCCCCAGTGATCCGACCAGACCTCTCTGTATCACCTCACTGCTTCACTAATAAACTCTTTCTCTTTAAACTCTATGCTGGCTCATGTTTGAATTCTTTCCTGCATGATGCCAAGAGACCACACTGGGTTGTGGATCCCTGGGTCCCAGACCCCTGAAATACCTGCAACAAACAGATCATAAATTTCTGGGCAGGTCATGGTGGGTAGTCACATTCCAGGCCTGTAAAAGGTTTATCTTTGCCTTAAAACAGCCCCATCCATTCTTCTTGTGCCAGGTGAACTCACCTTAGGGATGCCAAGAAGCAACCCTCTTTTCCAGACCTCAGCTCAGTGTACACACCCTTAGGGGGCACATAATTTTGTTAATTATCTTGTGATCCAGTCCTAGAGATCCACCCCTCCTTGCTTTCTCCAACCTTTGAGATCTTCCTCACAGTCCCTTCTTATTTCCAAATATGTAAAAGAAACCAGAGCCTTGAGATCTTGCTTTCTTGCATGTCATCAGTGTGGCTCAAATAAACTCCTATAAAAAAATTCTGTACAGGTTTGGACATTTCTCACATTGATAAAAACTACTAGAAATAATACAGGAAAAAACTGTATTCAAGGAAAGTAGAACATGTTTTGGGCTGAGAAAAGGTATGAGGTATGGATATGCCTTCTTTGTGAAGGGAACTGAGTAATTTTATCTAAACTAGAACTTCCGGTTATAAAGGACAAACTAAATGTATTTTAAAAAGTTGAAAAGAGAAAGAGAATTTCACCTGTGTAGCCAAGTTGGCTAAAAATTGAGTTGTTAATATGAGGGTTTTAAAATAAGCTTTGATATCAATACCGTACTTAGGCTGAAGTAAAATTTAAACTTTATTTTCTTTCATCTGCTAAAAGGGCAGTTTTCTTGGACTGCAGGCCTGCTTCTGTGCTGCCTTCGCAGACCTTCGGTACTGAGTCTCCTTGATAGGGAGCTATGTTCTGCTCAGATCTTTGTAACCTTCTGTATTTGCCTTTGAAGTATCATTTCATAATGACCTGTGATCCTATTTAGTCATGTTCATATGTTTGATATTTTTGACAAACTTCCCAAAGTCAAATTCTAAAAAAAAGTCCTTTGACCACAAACTAACTTTGAAATTTCTCAGGTCTCCTAGGAAATCGCAACAGATTTGTTTCTCTTCTTATAAAAAAAAGAAATTTTGAGCTGATTAGGCTTACTTGACACGTTAAATTAAGGCACACCTCGTTTTACTGCATTTCTCTTTGCTGCGCTTCACTGCTGCTGCGCTGTCCGCAGATAGACGCTCTGCCTCGGCCCTCTGCCAGGTGAGTCTACTGGCGCCGTTCTCCCAGCAGCACTTGCTCACTTCCTGTCTGTGTGTCATATTTCGGTAATTCTCGAAATATTTTTAACTTTTTCATTGTTGTTGTATTGGTTATGGCGATCTGTGACCAGCGATCTTTGCTTTGACGTTACTATTGCAATTGTTTGGGGGCACCATGAACCACGCCCACACAAGATGGAGAACTTAATTGATAAGTATTACGTACTCTGATTGCTTTGCTCTCTCCCTCTCCTCAGGCCCCTACTCCCTGAGACATAATATTGAAATTAGTCCAATTAATAACCCCACCATGGCCTCCAACTCTTCAAGTAAAAGGAAAAGTCACATCTCACTTTAAATCAAAGCTAGAAATGATTAAGTTGATTGAGGAAGGCATGTTGAAAGCTGGGAGAGGCTGAAAGCCAGGCCTCTTGCACCAACAGTTAGCCAAGTTGTAAATGCAAAGAAAAAGTGATTGAAGGAAGCTAAAAGTGATAGTCCAGGGGATGCAAAATGGTATGAAAGTAAAACAGCCTTATTGTTGATGTGGAGAAAGTATTAATGGTCTGAATAGAAGATCAAACCGACCACAACATTTCCTTAGGCCAAAGCCTAATTCAAAGCAAGGCCCAAATCCCTTCAATTCTGTGAAGGCTGAAAGAGGTAAGAAAGCTGCAGAAGAAAAGTGTGAAGCCAGCAGAGGTTGGTTCAGGAGGTTTTAAGGGAAGAAGCCATCTCCATAACATCAAAGTGCAAGGGGAAGCAGGAAGTTGTGAGGGAGAAGCCGCAGCAAGTTAGCCAGACCTAGCCAGTGAACGAAACCGGCTACACTGAACAGCAGCTTTTCAGTGTTGATGGAACAGCCTTGTATTGGAAGAGATGCCGTCTGCAACTTTCACAGCTGGACAGAAGTCAATGCCTAACTTTAAAGTTTCACAGGACAGGCTGACTTTCTTTTTAGGGACTCATGTGGCTGGTGATTTTAATTTTAAGCCAATGCTCACTTACCATTCTGAAAATCCTAGGGCCCTTAAGAATGGTGCCAAGTCTCCTCTGCTTTTGCTCTACAAATGGCACAACAAAGCCTGCAAAACAGCACATCTGTTTACAATGTGGTTTACTGAGTATTTTAAGCCCACTATTGAGACATACTGCTCAGAAAAAAAAGATTTCTTTTAAAATTTACTGCTCATTGACAACACACCTGGTCACCCATTAGCTCCGATAGAGAGGTATGTAGTTAATGTCATTTTCCATTCTGAAGCTCATTGATCAAGGAGTAATTTCAACTTTCAGGTCTTATTATTTAAGGAATACATTTCATAAGGCTATAGTGATTCCTCTGATGGACCTGGGCAAAGTAAATCGAAAATCTCGGGAAAAGATTTACTATTCTAGATGCCATTGAGAACATTCTTGATTCATGGGAAGAGGTCAAAATGCCAACATTAACGGGAGTTTGGAAGAAGTTGACTCCAACCCTCGTGGACGACTTTGAGGGTCAAGGCCTCAGTGGAGGGAGTGGCTGCAGGTGTGGTGGGAGGAGCTCGGGAACTGGGTTAGAGGCAGGGCCTGAAGAGGCGGGGCTGAGTTGCTGCATAATCTCATGATCAAACTTTAATGGGTGAGCAGTTAAATACTTCTTTGGATGAGCAAAAACAGTGGTTTCTTGAAATGAAATGTATTCTAGTGAAGATGCTGTGAAGAAATGACAACAAAGGATGTAGAATGTCACATAAGGCTAGGTGGTAAAGCGGCAGCAGGTTTTGACAGGTGGACTCCGATCCTGAAAGAAGTCCCACTGTGGGCAAAGTGCTATCAAACAGTGTCACGTGCCGCCGAGAAGCTGGTCGTGAGAAGAAGAGTCAACTGATGTGGCAAACTTAATTGTCTTATTTTAAGAAATTGTCGCCGCCGTCCCAACCTTTAGCAACCACCGCCCTCATCAGTCAGCAGCCATGAACGCTGAGGCAAGAACCACCACCAGCAAAAAGATAACGACTTGCTGAAGGCTCATATTATGGTTAGTACTTCTTAGCAATAAACAATTTTTGAATTAAGGTATATACATTGTTTTTTAGCATGTAATGTTATTGCCACTTAATAGACTACAGTATAGTGTAAACATAACTTTTATATACCCCGAGAACCAAAACATTCATGTGACCTTACTGCAATATTTGCTTTATTGCTGTAGTCTGGAACTGACCCCACAGTATCACCAAAGTATGCCTGTACATGAAAATCACTGTCAAATAAGAAGTGACATTAAGCCTTCTTTATGTTTTGTCTATACAAATATGTCCTAAGTGTTCCAGAAATTGTGTAAAATTCCTGAAAGTCTGATATGTCCCGGCATAAGATGTTGTCTGTCATCAAAACTGAAGCTCACACCAAAAAACTAAACCTGATATTCAGGTTAGTGCCCAGCTGGCTTTCATAGAAAGGCAGCAACACAGTATCTGTAAATGATTTTGGCACATGTGGATGCCAGAATTTGACATCCTGATGTCTTGGTAACATGGCAACAATCTGCCCCTGGGTCAGAGAAATTAGGATAAGCCATTGTTTAGGCTGTATATATTTTTTAAGATTTTATTTGTTTCTTTTTAGAGAGAGAGGAGAAGAGACGGAGAAAGAGGGAGAGAAACATCGATGTATGAGAGAAACATCGATCAGTTGCCTCTTGCACATGCCCCAATCAGGGACTGAACCTACAACTCAGCCTGAGCCCTGACCAGGAATCGAACTGGCACAGTAGCTGATCCTATTAGCTGCCTTGCAGGATAATACCCAGCCAGCTGAGCCACACCAGCCAGGGCAACAATGGCTGTATATTAAAAAGTCAGGGCTACGGGAACCACTTCCTGGCAAACCCCATTTTTTGGTTTTTGCATTTCTGCATCCACCATAGTGCATTTCAGATGGACTCAAATTATGAACAGGTATCTGTGAGGAGACTTCTGCAAAAGCGTTAAAGCAATCTACCAACAATGTCTGACCTGCCAGGTCCACAAACCTAGAAAAGACTTTTGTCCTTAGAGGGCTCAGACCTCCCTTTGGACCTGCAGCTAGATTTCACTCAGCTGCCTCCTGCCATGGGCTATCTGTGTGCTCTGTCTCCGTGTGTGTTTTCCGGATTGGTTGAGCCTTCCTCTCTCACAAGGCTGATGCCCTCAGGGTGGCAAAGAAACTGTTAGAGAATGTGTTTCCCACTCCGGGAATGCCTTCCACAACTCCAGTGACTGAGACATTCACTTCACTGGACAAATTATAGGAGCCTTAATGAAGGCCTTGCAAACTTGTAATTATCACTGTACCTGTCACCCTCAGTCATCAGTCAAGGTCAAGAGAACTAATAAGGTCCTCAAACTTAAAATTTCTAAATTTGCCAAAATGACTGGACTTTCCTGTATTGCCTTTGATCTTTCTGACTGTTCATGGTACCCTCTTTGGGAAACAAACTCACTCCACATGAGACAGTCACCAGCAGACCAATGTCTGCTGGTATACAGCCTCCTGCTGATGCCTTGGCTCATCCTAACACGATCAGCTGCTGTAAGTCTTTAATGTCTTACGCTCAGCTGATCAACGAAGCTGTCCCAGATCCCAAGTCAAAGGATCCTGTTGGTCCCAGTGTAGAGCCTGGTGACTGGGTTTTCTGGAAATGTCGATCAGAGGAAGATAGCCCCATTGAAAGGAACATTACCAAGTACTGATCGGTGCTGTAAAACTAGAAGGTATTGAGCCTTGGATACACATCTCACAGCTAACGAAGGCTCCACCTGACATGTGATTCTGTGCAGATGCTGGAGAACTTTTTGAATCAAATTGAGGGGGAAGAGAAGTATCTGACATTGAGGTAGATGACAGATCAGGCTGCTGTTTTTCTTTCCGTTACTCTGACACTGATCTGGAAAGAAAGTGCCCGCTCTTTACCCCTATGTTCCCATGGCTACACAGATCAGATTTGTTCCCACTCACTAAGAAATCCCATCAGCAGCACTTATCTTTGTAGGCATTTGGGATAACTATTTTATGCTAGGAGATTCTTTTCCCACATGTGCTAAAAAGCTGACTAACCCTGTGCTTAAATGAGTAAACGCAGCAGTTCCTAAAAATGAGTTGCCTATTAAGGTGATGCTAGTTCAGCATTTTAAAATGATCTCTAACACTTTACAAAATACAGACTTTGGATAATAAATACATGAGAGTTCTCCCGATTACCCTTTGTTACTCAAATGTGGCCTCAAGCTGTTTCTGGTCTGTGCAATTTCCCTCTCATGTGAGACATGACATCCAGGAAAGGTTCTTCCTGTCACTGTGTCCCTTGGAAAACCTGACTCTTGGTCAGTGATGCTTTCAAAGAAAGATCTTGGTAAAAAAGGGAAGTTGTGAAACATCAATAAAGGAAACCTCAACTAAAATTCTAATCAGAAAGGCCTATATAGAAGGAGCTCCCATGCTGCTGCTCCTCATCAATTACCCCAAATAGGAAGAGGTGTACCTTGCATCTTCAGCAAGGGGGTATTGATACTACCTCAGCAGGAATAAGGGAGATTTTCTTGTTGCCTAGCAACAAGTCCAGCCAATGGAAATGCTTCAACTCAACCAATAAGAAGCCATAGTCACCCTGAACTCTTACTTTCCTTCAACTTTTCTTTTTCTTTTTCTAATGACTTTCTTGCCCTACTCTTATTTTTATTTTTATTTTTTAAAGCTTTCATTTTGTTTAACTCCTTGGAATATCTTTCTGCCAGGGGAGATGCTGCCTGACTCATGAATCATTTAATGAAACCAATCAAATCTTCACATTTACTCAGCTGAATTTTGTTTTTGAACAAAAACAATATTGGCTTTTTTGTTTAACACAAGAAATTTTAAGGAAGCCTGTTGACATCAAGGTTGTGAACACACTGATTATGAGCTTTTAGGAGCCTCAGGAAGGCACAGCCAGGACATGGGAGAGAAGGTGGTCGGTCAAAGGGAGACAAAAGCACTTTGCCCTGTCCCAGGCCCCTGCCTCCTGAGACAGAGCCTGGCCACACCCATGGGTGGGCTGAGTGACCTTGGACTCTTTCCTCTCCGCTTTGTGCCTCTGTGTCCACATAAAAAAGAATTGTAACCATGACTCCCACGGGGGCAGTTGTGAAGTTGGTGACAGGAGTTAGCACATGTACTGTGTTTGGTGACAGTCTTGACATGGCAAGGTGCCATAAAATGTTCTTTTTTATTATTGTCATCTAACATTAGCTAGGGGATAGACCAAGTCAGAGAAGAAGGAACACTTTTCTTGTTACCTACACATTACTCTGTTTAGTATGATAAAATTCTTGATACGTTTTTAATGATACTTCTTCCCATAAACTCTCACCAAAAAGGCTGTGAGACTCTGAGACCCTGGGTGGGCCAGGATCATCTTCCCATCCTGTGGCTTTGTTTCCATGCCAGCCTGGTGGTCCAGTACGGGTTCTTCACATAAAGGACCTTTAGCCCTGGGTACAGAATGGGTAAGATCACATACTGTCTACTTTCCATTGCAAGTGACAAAATCCACCATGGATTGGCTTCCTGAGTCACATATTGAATGAGCTCAGAGGGTAAGTGACCTGAGGGCAAGGCTTGATGCAGGAGCTCAGCAATGTCCTCAGGGCTGTGTCTCTTTCACATCTCTGCTCTGCCTTCCCCCACTGGTCCTATGATGGCTACTAGCACCATGTGCTTCTTTTCCTCAGCCAGTCAACTCTGGTCCATTGTTTTTGGTGCCTACAGCTGCTTGAGCGTGCTTCCAGGACCCTGCATTATCACGGTTGCCTGGCCTCTCTTTCCTACCAGAGGAGGCAATTTGAGACCAGGACTTGGCTCTTAGGTCTCAAAATCCCCAATGCTTACCGCAGATCATGAAACACCGTGGATGCTTCAAGGTGCGCTGAAAACGACCAAATGCAGACAATACTGCACAGCGATGGTTCACTCTGACAAATGCCCTCCAGGCAACACTTGAGAGCAGTGGTACAGATACACTGACTCTCTAGCAGCACCATGGAGCTCCTGCTTCAGCGCTTGCTGCCTATAGAAGTTTCCAATGAGAGAAAACCTGCTGTGGGTGACTCACATGTCTAGCTTTTAGTGAGCATTAGACCAGGTGCCCAGATTGTCCCTTTGGCTGACGTTTTCTGCAGGGCTGTGCAGGGCCACTACATGCACACAGAGAACATACAGGCAAAGCACAAAACTGAGTCTTTGCTGGTCTGTGTGTTTGTGGCATCTGAGTCTGTGCACATGTGTGAGTGTGTGTACATTAACCTGGTTCTACCCCTCCCCCATCCTATCCCAGCTCTCAGGAATACATCCTGGAATCAAAATAGAAATTAACAAGGATAATAGGGTTGATTTCCACCCAAATCCAGAAACTGATATGGAGATGTAAAACTCTGGACAAATCCTGCTTGCAACAGGTAGGCTTCAAATTGTTTTGTAAAATAAATATCACACAGTACCTGCATGTTCATGGATATAACTTAAACAAGAGCTTCTAGACCCTGACCCTTCACAGCCTGCCATACACTCGCATATATTCTACGGGGGTTTTTTTGTTGGTAATGCTTGTCACAGCCCTTGAAATTGATTTCACTGCTCACCAATGGGTCCTCCCCATCTTGCTATTTTATTTTTATTTTTTTATTTATGAATTTTAGAGAGAGAGGGAGGGGGAGGGAGGGAGAGGGAGAGAGAGAGGGAGAGACATTGATTTGTTGTCCCACTTATTTATGCATCGAGTGGTTGATTCTTGTGTGTGCCCTGACAGGGGATCAAACCCACAACCTTGGTGTATTGGGACGATGCTCTAGCCAACTGAGCTACCCCACCAGGGCCTCCCATCTTACTGTTTTAAAATCATCTTAGAGCATCTTCTGCTGCTGCAGGGTTTTGTAGAAGTGAGCACAAGAGACTCACCTTTGGAGAAGGAGATGACAATCAGGCGTGGGCTCCAGAGAGGAGACAACTGGCTCTTATAAAGCCATCAACAAATAAAGACCCTATTGGCCATGGGCTGCCTCCCCTCCCCTCCCCTCTCCTTCCTCTCCCTCTCTCCCTCTCTAACTTCCTTCCCTCTTCTAAGTCCAGCAGGAATTCAGCAGCTCAGTCACTACCAGGACCTGGCTGAGTTGGCTTCCTGTCTGGATCCTGTCCCTCACTGGCTCACAGCCCTGGCTGAGCCCCATCCCCCTAGGCCTCTCCATTGGCAGCTGGCTGAGATGGTGGGGGATGCAGGAGGGGAGTTCGGGGTGGGGTGGAGGGGTGTTGGCTGGAGGGAGAGCTGTAGATGTTGGTATTTGTTTTAATGCTTTCTAGAGCACAGCCCTCCCCAAGCATATAATAATTTTAATTTTATATCAACATTTAGCTTCAGCAATGGAAATGTCAACTTCAATTATTTTCAAGGAGTCTTGATGGCTCTGGGAATAAATCAATATCAATAATATTTTCATAAACTCTGACTCATATTCCTAGTTATATCATATCTATAACACTATATCTATATTCGAAACAATTTTTCTTTGCATCTTAGCAATTAATTATTGCCAATGCTCAGTTTTCTGTTCCCCACTACTGTCAGCTCAGAGCCAGGAACTAGGGGCAACACACTGACACAGGGGCCATGTCCCTGATCCCAAGACCATTGCTAATTCTATTGCCCAAAAGGGTCAGGATCGGCATAGAGTGTCTTCCCCAGAAAACCATCTCCTTTCCTCTCCGCATGTATTTTGCTCACCCCTCTGGCCCACTGTTTCCAAGAAGCCCGTTCTGGCTACCACACCTGGCAGGGATGGGTCCCTCCTCTACACTCACATGGCACTCATAAGCTCCCATCTATCACTCCCTGGGCAGACAGTGGGGCAGGTGAGGTGACACTGCCAGCTCGGGGCTTTTCCAAGCTGTGCCACCCACCAGCTGTGACTCTGGACAGCCGACCGGTGGCAGTGCCGAAGGGTCATCTATCAGGAAGGTTCTTACCTTCAGATCATAGAGAGTGACACCAGTGGATCTGAGCAGAAATGGAATTTATTAAAAGGCCCCAGGAAGCTCAAAATCTGCAAGAGCCAGGGAACGCGACCTGGACGCAGTGGACCAGGCAGTCTCAAATTCCTCAGGCCTCTGAGGTTTGCACAGCAGACAGACAGGAGCAGACATTGGGGAGCTGCTGGATGCTTCTGGAAAAACAGCTGCTTTGGAAGCCTGACGTGGCCAGGCCACCACTGTCGCCAGAATGGAGGCTTCTCCCATCTGTAGCCACCTACTCCGGCCAGTCCACGAGTGCAGACTGGGGCTCATACCCCAGCCAAGCTACAAGGAGTATAGAAAAGTACCCGATATTTTGCATTTCAGTAAAAAGAGGCGGACTTTCTGCTTATTATTGGTGGTGGTGGTGGTGGTGGGGTTCTCCAGGCAGAAGAGGGTTCAGACAGTGGGCAGCTGCGAACAAGGGCAGACAGCCCCACTGCAGACGCAGGTGTCCCTCTGCCTGATTGCCAAAGTCCCTCCATGGCTGTTTTGTTTGGTGTCGGCACTTTTCAGTGAAGAACTACGTACCCAAACGCAGCTCCAAGGGCCTCCCCTCCAATCTGATTCCTGCCACGAGCTTCCAGTTATGTTTCGTGTCCCCACATGGACGGACCTACAGGGAGAATGTGCAGAGGGGTCATGAGAGTGGATCCTAGCCAAGCAAGTCCTGCCCCTACACAGTCCTGGATGGGCAGGTTCTTGAAGCAAGCAGGAAAAAATTCAAGACTCAAATCCTGGTGAAAGCGAGAGTAAGTTTCCCGAAGCTTAAGTGAAAGAAACCAAAAGTACACACCTCAGGAAAGAAAGGCCGACGGGCGTGTTCAAAGGAGAGCATGCACTGGCGTCCTTCGTCCTGAGGGTTTTTACCTATTTGCTATAGGCAGGAACTTTAGGGGAGGTCCCAGAGGAGGACCTCAACAGAATATTCATTAGGTTTCTACGTGTGTTTTTAGTGTGCTGATGCATCGAAATGACCCAACGTACAGCAGGGTCAGGTGTCAGTCTCCGGTTAGTTCCATCTTTATCTTGGATTAACCTGGCTCTTTCTTGCTGTTGCCATCTATCTGCCTGACTAAGGAGATTTAAACCGCCTGCTCTCAGATCTCTTTGGACAGGGAGGATAGAGTCTTGTGATTTATCAGCTGGCTGTTAACTGCTCAGCTGTTTTGGCCATTCAGCCATTTGTCTCAGTTTCCTCGTTCTGCTTGCCAGGGACTTTTTCCAGTTTCTTACCAACCTGCCCCAGTCCCACGACAGTTCCGTTTCTCAGTGTAAGTGGATAATTGGCATTCTGGTCTTTAGAAACGGTCCCTTGGGAGATTACAGCCTGTGAACCAGGACCTCAGGCCCAGTCCCTTCCGAGCCACCAGCCATTTAGAGTCCCCTTTTCTAAGGCTGGTAACATGGCCTCAGTCCCCGGTGGTGGGATGGTGGCTGTTTAAACAGCTGCTGGCCCTGCCATGACCCCGACCCAGGAGTGCCCTTTCATTCCACAAGTGCAGTGACTGGGGTGCCCTCCCTCAGTCGCTGTGCATCTGGAAGCAGAAATCAAACTTCTAGCCTTTGTGACATCACTCATGCAAAGGTTTAAAAAAGAACAGGTCCATTAAGCGACTTACTAGAACATCATCTTCACTTAAAAAAATGAAATTACATTCAGTTGGGACTCTGGGAAATTCCAGCCCCACCCCTCCTTAGTGGCAATATGAGGATAACTGGGCATGTAGCAGTTTTGCACTGTAGGATGGATGAATGAATGAATGAATGGTTGGATTGGTGAATGGAGAGCCTGCCCTGCTAGCCCAAAGCAGGGGAGGGGAGTCAGAAAGGGCCTCACAGTCTTGGGGAGGACAAATTAGGGGTAAATCAGTCTCTGGCTTTGAACAATCTGAGCACAAGACCATTCCTCCTTCGTCTGAGACGGTTGGGGGTGAGTTGCGGTCTCACCAGAGGTAGGGGGATGGGTGAAATGATTTCCTGGATCCCTTTCTCGGAAATTTCTCTAAAGATGCCCGAAGAGTCAACTGGATCAGGTGAAAAAGCAATAGGAGGGCAGAAGGCAACGGGACCATTTTCCTGTGCACACCATTCAGAGGGATCTGTCCGAGGCGCCACATTATTTTCTCTTGCATGAAGACAAAAACGGAGGATGTGAGAGCTCTTCTTTCACACTGTGTTCCTCCTAAGAGAGAAATGCAAGTGTCTGTACTGCAGTTGTTTGGTTTGATTACTATACTCAGGGCAACCAACTCATATGATTCCTCAGCAAGATTCTCCGAGATCAACTCCACATCCTGTGGGCCATTAATCTCTGATACGCAAGGGTTAGGAGAGTATGTTTGTTCCTGGAGAATATTATCTTCCTATGTTTGTTAGCTTCCCCTGAGAAGTTTCTTCTCCGTGGCTGCTTTGGTTCACATTTACCTCCTTTGCCCCTGCCCAGTCCCTATCCCCTCACTCCTACTGTCTAGATTTTCCATTACAAGCAGCTGCAAATAAGAAGGGTCTGCAGGAGGAGGCCCCAAACAGGACTTCCTCACCCATGAAAAGGGGCCATGTATGGCACTGCAGCCTGGAAGCCACATGTACCTCCTGTGCAGGAGAGAGGAAGCAAGTGGGGGGAAGGGACCCACAATGAGGCGAGGCTGTGGCCAGCTCGGGTCAGCAGTCTCAGGAGAGGGGAGCAATAGGGCTGCAAATGTGTTTCTTTTTCTGGAGCTTGCCTGAGAAGCCATGGTGGGGACAAGGTGGGTAAGAGTGGGAGGAAGCTGGGGGTCCAGCCAAGGTAGGTGATGCTCAACTGAGGTCATGAAGGCAAGACCCTTGGCCCCTACCTGGGCCTTTCCCATTGGCTGGGCAGAGGCCTGGCTTGAAGGACCTCTGGAGCAGTGTAGAAAAAGGTGGGGAGCCATAGCAGAGGACTTGATGGGTGGCCCAGAGCAGCTGGCAGGTGGTCCAAAGAGAGCATGGATTCATACTTTTATGCCACCATGGGTGCTGGCTCCAAGGAGAGCTTAAACCACATGTGGCAGCTTAAAATGGGATTATGGCAGATCGTCTGAGAGACTCCCAGTGGTGTTAGGACCATCCGCAAGGTGGCCATGCTGGGCTGGCTGAAGAGCTGTCCCTGAGGGAACTGTGTACAAGATGGGATGGGTAGGGGCTGCTGGGAGGGCCACTGGAAACTCTGTGCTTCCGTCCGCCATCCCAGGCCCTCGTCAGACACCCCACACCCCACGGAGAATGCCTGAGACTGTTTGCACGGGTAAGGTGGGAGGAGGAGAGATGGGTCCCAAGCCTAGAGTAAGGGCCCCTCACCTGCTGAGGAGTGGCCCCTCCACTCCTGCTTGGGGCCACCATCCCAGAATGCACCTTCCTCCCCACATCAATTTCTTCACCTCTCCAATTACTCTCATTTTAAAGACTACAAACGTTGTTAGGGTGGCCAGTAAGGGGGGCTGTGAAAGATTTCATGAAGAGTAGAAAATGTGGAGAGCAAAGTTTACTCACTTTTCAAGAGAGGAAAGGGGCCTAAGTGCAGAGAGTTGCACTGGCCCCAGAAGGTTGCGGCTGTGAGTTTTTATTGGGCTACAAAGGGTGAGGGTTGCAATAGAGTAGGCAGGTCTGTCACAGAATAGGGGGCTTCGGCTGATTTTATGCAGGCTTCCATTTGTTTCCACGTTGTCTTTAAGTTGAGGGTCCAGTCTTGCAATATGGCACGTCCTGTTTACAAGTTTTCAGAACATCTGAGCCTTTAGGGAGCTTTTGATAATTATCCCATCCTGAGAACAGAGGCTCAGAAAAACAACATTTAGTTACACCTGACAGGGTCAAGGAAAGGACAGCTAGCTCCAGTAAAGAGGGCCTGGAAAGGGCTTTTTGTCCTTTTAAAAGGGTGCTCCTCTCTTCCACCCCTTCAGCCAAGAGATGCCAAGTTTTGAAGACCGTGTGCCCCTTCCTTCCAACAGGGTTTGGTGGTCCTCCTGCGAAAGTCCTGGGACCCCAGCCTAGGATCTGTGCCGAACTCAATCCCACTGGCAGTGCGCTGGCAAAGCCAAACCAGCTCAGAGCCAAGCGCAGGCTTTGGGGTCCCTGGAGGGCTCTCCTCAGTTAAGCTTCAAGGACACAGCCCATGTCTGCAGTCTGGGTCTGATGCTCAGCTTCTCTTTGGCTCTGCTCTCTGGCTTCCACTTCCTATCTCCAACCTTTTACCCCATACCAAGTCCTAGTTCCACATTTTTTCTGCTGAGACTTCCCAGCTGGTCAAGAAAACTATGTCCAATAGGAGCTCTGGCCCTAAACAATACCTTAGAAATACAGCAGCCTTGGCCCCTCCCTGGAGACTTACTGTCCTGTCCTGGAAACCACCTTCCCAGCAGTGAAAATGGCTTTTCCTCCCCTGCCACCTCCTTACCATCTCCATCTGTTTGGTGTCCAGGGCCCCAGGCCCCTGCATTGCTGTTCTGTGCTCCCATTGCTTGGTGACCTTCTGCAATTCACTCCTGCCCCAAGGGCCTGATTCTGTATCGATAAAAAGCGGGAGACTGGACTCCATCATCTGGGGATGGCTTCAAGCTAAGAATCTATTTATGTGATGAAGTTATGGATTATAATAGGCCCAGTGTTCTTTCTTGATAAAATGTAGAGAGAACAATAAATCCACAGAGACATAAATTGTTGACTATAAAGAGCTCACTTTGTATTTTCTGGGATGAACACTGTTATCCACCAGCCTGGAATACAGGGCTCCCCCTCCCCCTCCCCTCCACCCCGCCCCCACGAGCACACACATCCCTAGTGTCTCCATAGCCCCCTCCCTACAGGGTTGTTGGGAGAAAGGAATGAGATGCTCTATGTCCATGTGTCCTGTCCCCAGGAAAGGCCAAGGAGGACATTCAGACATCACTACCTGTTCAGTTCAATCATCCGCAGATGATGGCCAACCATGGTCCTACCTTCCAGGGGTCAGACTCAGGCCTCACAGAGTTTTCTTCATGTGACAAGAGCAGGGACCTCCCAAGGGCTGTGTGTGTGGCAGAATTAACCACTGGCCAAAGGGCCAGGGCAGTCACAGGAGAGGGACAGCGAGATTGCCATGGCACACAGGGCAGTGGACCCTGCAGGAGAGGCAGACAGGGCAGAAGGTGATGAGCCTAAAAGCAAGGCAGCCACGTCTCCATGGCCCAGCACGGGATTTCTTGGAATACTTATAGAGAGAAAAAGTCATCTGTGAGTACAACAGATGCCCCCCAGCAGAGCTAGAGGGGATCCTCCCACTTTTGGGTCCAAAAGAAAAAGGCCGGGGTCCTGGCCTAAGTCTGGGCGGAGGACAGTTCTGAGCTAGGGGGCAAGAAGGGTACTTTTCTCCCCCTGAGACACAGGTCACCATGCTTTGTACTATGTGACCTCACTAAGAGGGTCAAGGGTGAGTGTGAGACCAAGGCAGCCCCCTCTCTATTGGGGGTGACGTATCCTGAGGAGGAGGCAGGTGGAAAGAAGCATTCAGAGGTGGGTGCGGCCTGAGAGCCCTACTGTGTCTCCAACAAACCCGTCTCCAGGAGGACAGCCACGTGTTGACCCCCAAGAGCCCCATTTACCAGGTGGCCCCCCTTCCACTTGCCAGTTTCTGCGGGGACACTTGTGTCAGACTCTAAAAGTCTGAGCAGCAGATCTGGGAAGGCCCTTGGGATGGAGTGGTGTGGGTGTCACCTGGAGGACCAAGGATGGAGCCCAGGACTTGGGGCTCGCCACACGGCCATGCAGCTCGGAGGCAGGTCGGAGTGAGCTCCAAGTGGACGCTGTGAGCGCCTGATGCTCAAAGCTTATTATTGATGACAACAGCAGTTGCACCCAAATGGAAACCTCACACTGTTTCATGTACTTTTTGCACTCTCAACCAAGTGCAGCAGCCAAGGTAGGCAATTTATCTCCATTTTACGATCGAGGAATTGGGCTTGGAGAGGGCAAGGACCTTTGAGACCAGAAGCTCAAATGAAACAGAAGACGAGCAATGTCCCCACCAATTCACTTTTCTCAAGACTGTCCACAGTCCCTTCTTGCATCCCTCTGTTCCCTCTCAGGGCACCATCTCTCCCTACCTTGGGGCTGGAAGGGGTGCTCCCTAGTTTCTGGCAGAGATGGGAGTCAAGTACTTCACCCACCTGAAGTCGGGGGGGTGGGGGTCAGAACCCTTAGACCTACACTGGCAGCTACTTGCCACATGTGGGTACTGAGCACTTAAAATATGGCTGCTCTGAATTATGATATACTGGAAGTATAAAATAGAGTAAATTTCAGGCCCTGGCTGGCATAGCTCAGTGGATTGAGCATGGGCTGCAAACCAAATGGTCTCTGGTTCGATTTCCAATCAGGGCACATGCCTGGGTTGCGGGCCAGGTCCCCAGTGGGGACCAAGTGAGAGGCAACCGTACATTGATATTTCTCTCTCCCTTCCTCTCTCCAAAAATAAATAAATAAATAAAATCTTTTAAAAAATAGAGTGAACTTCAGAATTCTGTATACACAAAAAGAATACAAAATATTTCATTAATAATTTAAATTGATTACACATTAAAACAATAATTTTGGGGGAAGGGGGAGACCATCCCCGGGTCTATGACTCCCTGCACATTAAGAACAGGAGCACTTCAGAGAGGAGCTGGTCATAACCCTGGGCTAGGCCACCTCCCCTCTGTGCCTTGTGTCCTTAGGAGCTGCTCTCAGACAGCGAAACAACCAAAGGGGCCCCCAGAGGCTCCTGACGGCAGAGGCAGGCATTGCAGGCGTGCAGGAGGCCATGAGGACAGAGCCCCTTGGCTCTGCCTGGTATTCTTTCATCTTAGCTCAGAGCCGGCAGCTTATTTTCTGCATGGAATGAAGATATATCTCTCCGCTCCAGAAAACAACATTTAGCATCTCATTCTTTTTGCGGGGCAGGGAGGTTTCATCAACAAAGCGGTCGTGTTGCAGATGGCCTGCCAGATGCCACATTTCCCTCACGCTGTCACCTTATAAGCAGATTCTGTCAGGTTCTAGGAGTAAAAGCTTAATTAACAAGTGGTGTGTACAACTATGTACTTAATTATCTGCTGCTTTTATTTCTTTGTTTTTTCTTGTTTTGCAAAAGTTTGGTAACAATTAGAGGCAACTGTTCCCTAACACAATTTCTCTCTGTACCTCATGTGTGTATGTGTGTGTGTGTGTGTGTGTGAGAGAGAGAGAGAGAGAGAAATTTGGAGACTGGTGGTATAGTAAGTGGAAGTCTTTCCGTTTTCTGCCCTAGTCCACCACTTAGGACAGGCAAGCTCAACATGGGCCCCCTAGACTCACTGATCTAAATCCCTGGGAGGTGGCCGGGCCTATGTTTCTAGAGAGTTCCCTGTGGTGCCAATCTGTACTGCAGCTGGGAACCCAGATCTGGGCCCCTATCAGGGTGGCCCTCTTCTCGTTCTCTCTCCATCTCTCCCTGTTGATCCTGCCTGGAGGACCATGATGTGGCCGGACTAGGGTGGTGAGAACACAGGAGGTGCTGGGGGAACAAGGGACAACCCTGCCTCAGGTTAAGGACAGAGGCAGCTATAGGGAGCCAAGCACAGAAAGCGAGACGGCCTGGAGTAGAACGTGAAGGATCAAAGTGGAGGGAATTTGATGGGCTGAAGCCACACCCACGATTTGGGGCTTAAAAAGAAGTGATTGGCTTTTTTTGATGGTTAAAATGATAATATTTTTGTTAGGTGTATACTACCACGGTTCATTTTTTTAAAGATTTTATTTATTTATTTTTAGAGAGAAGGTATGGGAGCAAGAAAGAGAGGGAGAGAAACATCAGGGTGTGAGAGGAACATGATCAGTTGCCTCTGACACGCCCCCAACTGGGGACCTGGTGCAACCCAGGCATGGGCCTGACTGGGAGTGAACCAGCGATCTTTTCCTTTACAGGCCCGCCCTCAGTCCACTGAGCCACATCAGCCAGGGCAGAAAGAAGTGATGGTTTTTCCTGGAAGGATCTCTGTGTACATCCCAAGTGACCTGGGGGGCAGGAAGCCGTGTCTCTAGTGCAGACGTCTTTTGTAAGCATCAGTGCTGGGGGTGTCGTTTTAAGCAAACCTCTTTCAGAGTTTAAAACTATATGGGGTGACAGAAGTGGCCCCAAAGCTGATAGCGAAGTCTGAGACATGGGGGAGCAGCTCATCTGGCTTCTCAGAGGACTCAGGGCTGACTCGGGGCTCCTCAGTTGATGAACTGGGCCCCAGGGCCCCCTGGTCTCAAATGTCCTCCCCACCTTGTCCACCGAGGTTACCGGGGCTGGGTGCAGTCAGGAGAGGCCTGGAAGGGAGTATGCAGGAAGAGAGAAGATGCAGGAGCAGAAGAATTACAGGATCAGAAGCTCAGGGCTCCCCTGTCCCCCTCCAAGTCAAGGGGAAACCTGATGGACACTTCCCTGAAGTGAAGATGGACGAGGTCACACTCAGCCTCACGGCCAGGAGCCCTTAGCTATGCCACGCCTCTGTCCCTCGGTTTTCCCGCCTGCAACGAGCAGCAGGGGCAGGACGAGTTCTCTGGGCTCTGCTTGGTCCACCATAAACTCTGTGTTCTATAGACAGCCCCTTCTCCTACCTCTTAAAGAGGAGCCTGCCACACTCCAAGGCTGTGTGCCAGGAAAAGAAGGGCAAGGGCCAGTCTGGGTCCCTGACCTTGTGGTTCACGCAGACCCAGAACAGGGCTTGGCACGTGCTAAGTTCTCAGTAGGCATCTGGCAAACTAGTGAAAATGGAATAGACCTGCTGTGGCAACTTTGCCACGCTTGTGGTTCCCTGTAAAGACAGCCATTCTGCCCCAGAGACAGAGCCATAGTTATGTGTCCCCGGTCTGGTCCGAGCTGACCAGGGCAGCCTGCTGAGACAGTCGACTTCAGATGTGGCCTAGGGCAAAGAGATGGAACAGGGCAAATGGGTTCTGCTTCTCAGAAAGCTGATCTGGGAAGTACTCAGCATTAGGAATGAGCAAGGAGAGTCAAAGCTGAAGGGAATCATTGGGAGGAAGAAGCGGTAATGAAGAGTGAGAACAAGTGACAATGACGAGGGAGTAGGAACCAGGTGGGAGCAGCGGTCCTGAGAGGGCACATCCCCCAGCCCCGGGCAGGGAGGCCTGGCTCAACCTCAGAGACCCTCTTCCAATTCTGCTGCCTTAGTGCCCCTCGTCACCCCTGTGAACCTGTGCTACCACCCCTGCCCTGTCTGACCTTCCCCTGCAGTCTCCGTCAGAGTCAGGGAAAGCCTCAGGAAGAAAAGCTTGAAGGGATGCAGGCAGGGTGTGTGCGCAGCTTATCACACACAGCAATAACCAGGACCCAAAATCTGAACCTGACTAGCCTCAAAGGCAGAACGATAATCTGGGGACAAGTGAGGGGCCATTCATCCACGCTGGGATTCAGGGAGAAGTTCGAGAATTACCTGCAGGGCCCCAGAAGGAGGCTGAAAAGATCATCACAGGTCCAACTTCCCCCTGCTGGGGTGGGGCGTGGGGTGGGTGAGGGAGCTGCCAGAGGAGGTGGCAACTGTGAGAACCGTAAGAATGATCGAGAACTCCATTCCCACACTCAGGACAACCGGGCATTTCAGGCTTTTGCTGAATAAGGAAGCTGCACGGCCCTGGCGGGGGGCGCGCCACCCTGGCCAGGCCCTAATGGGACAGCTGCCTGGCCTTTCACCCAGACAGAAAAAGCCTCTTCAAATGCGGGTTTCTCTAGGCTTAAGGGGTGTGCACCAGGTGTCCCACCTGGAAAACAAGACGTGCCCTTCGGCCCTCGAGAATTTGTTCCAGGGCACACATGTTCTAGACCTGTAGGCTCTCTTAGTCCTCAAAAAATCATGTTTTTAAATGTTCAACCCCGTTTTTAATTCAAATAAACCTGGAATGCTTGGCAAACTACCTTTTACATTAAAATGCATTTTTCCATAATGCACTGGCATTTAACCTCCCTTTCATTTATCAAATTTGTAATGTTCTTAATCATTTAAAAAAAAAACCTCCACCATGTATGGGGACATGGTGTGGCATCAGGCTGCAGTTTGAGGATATGTCCCCTGATGCTCTTAACGCAGGTGATTATGGCGTTCTTAGTCACGATGTCATACTGGGTACTGGGGATCAGAGCAGAGAGGAAGCCTCATTTCTAGCTCACCCGTGTGGGTGCTGGTCACGAGCATACCCTAACTTTATGAGTATCCATGCTACGGTCTTTCCTATCAGCCAGCCTCCAGCCTTTGTCACAGACCGGAAGCGCTGGGCCACCTATATAGCCACCAGCCCTACAGGCAACACCAGCACCAATGAGTAACAGTCAACCCAGGTAACTATGCTATTCACTTAGCTTTTATTAATGCAGATTCAATCCAAATCTATAATAACCCAGGAATAATAACCACTCAGAAACAGCAATAATATCACACGAGAGAATTAGGGGATAACAAACCCGAATCCCAAGAGTCCAAGATCAGGTCCAGGTCCAGGAGGCAGCTGGTCAGCGTCTTGCAAGGCAGAGTCCCCGGCGGCTTCAGAGTGAGCCGGAGCGGGGTCCATCGGAGCAGCGGAGCGCCTCGGCCGTCTCAGCTCCTCCTGGTCGTCTCTGCGACCTGTGCGGAGGCTTTGCTTTCACTCTCTCGTATGCCGCAGTGCTGCATCAGCCTTCGGTAACGCAGGCTGTTTTGCGCCACCTCGAGAAGCACGTGCTGCTGATGTTGCTCTGCTGCGCGTGGTCTGAGACGGTGGCATCACACTTCAGATAAGCCGGTGTCGCCTACCACATTGTCCTGCGCATGCTCAGGGGCCGCACCACCCTCTGAGTCACCGCTCTGCTGCGCATCCTCCACACAGGGACTGGGTCTTCTTAGCTCAGTCCTGCTCTGCACAAAGCTTGAGTACCACTGACCTGGGGGCCAACCTGCCCTCCACGTCAGCCTTGTTGCACCCACAAGCCTCAGACTCTGAAGCAGACAGGGAGTCGATGGCCCTAGGAGAGGAGTCCCGCAGTCAGCGCAACACCTCTGTTTAGTTCCCCAGAAGTGATCAGTGCACGAGAGGCTGCCTGACCCACACGACGCTCATGAGGGTCAGGATGAGGAAGCCTCCAGAGGCAGAAGCCAGCTTTTGCAGCGGCTCGATACAGTGCAGCAGCTCAATGATCAAAAGTTCCTGACCTTGCGATGTGGTCACCCTTTCTCCTGCTCCTAGATGTCCTCACCAGTCATACGGGGAGAGTGATGAACTGCCTCCTCCTCAGGTGAAGCCGGAGTCACCAGAACCTGCGAGCCACAAGGGGGACCAGGGCTTCCCCAGCTGGAGATGGAGCCAGAGCCCAGACCTGAATGGATGTTGGACAAGGGGCTGCAGCCCAGCATGCTGCCTCCCAAGCCAACCCACCTTTTGCCACCCTCAGATTACCAGGACGAGGAGGAGGCGGCGGGTACAGTGGGGCTGAGTGGCAGGGGCAGAGACAGGAGAAGACTCCTTGATGGCTGTTCTTCTAGAACCATGCTAGGGGAGCCAAGGCTGGAAGAGCCAGTGGGGGATGCCAGCCCTCCTGTGTCTGGGCCCTATTTGTCTCTGCCCACCAGCTGCCCTGAGGGTCCTGCCCCCATACCCTCCTACTCGAAAAGTCTGGCTCCTCAGAGCCAGCAGATCTGAGGGGCTCTGGAGAGAGGAGAAGACCCTGAAGCCTCTGAGGCCCAGAGCCAAGAACCAGCAGGAGAGGGGCTTGGGCCCCTACAGGGCAGCTCCCAACGGTCTGACCTGTGGGCCTTGGAGGAAGACGCCTTGAACCGTTTCTTGTTTCAGGGGAGCCAAGATTCGCCTCCAGCCTCCCGTCCACACACCCTCCAGAGTCCAGGGAGTCTTCCATCCACTCTGGACCAGAAGAGCCGCTTCCCCCCTCCGCCAGAGCCTGCCTTTCCACCACCCCTTCTCTGGCTCTGGACGGGCCACTGCCATGGGGGTGGGGGGGACAGTTCTCCATGCCCTCCTCTGCCTGGAGCCTGGCCCCTGACCTCTTCCTCCCTAACCCCCTGGAAGTCAGTCAGGGGATCCCCTGCCCCACTTGCAGAGGACCACGCTGCAGCCACCCCAGCCTCCCTGCTTGTGCTCTGCCCTTGAAGACATGACCTACTGAAAAGCCACAGCCCAGTGCCAGGTGAGCAGCTGGCCAGCCAGCCCGAGAGCACTCTCCAGGAGGAAGAGGGTTGAAGGGGGCAACACACCACTCCAGGGGTGGGTGAGGGGCTTGCTCACCCAGGCTGAAGGAGGGAGACTTTGAAGTCATGAGTTTTCTGTGGTGCCAGTTCTGAAACTGCCTCGTTTTTGGGACTCTGGACCAGCAGGTGCCCCACAAGCCAGGGCTTTGGGGCAGGGGATGGAGTGGGGAGAGGTAATGCAGGTCAACGGGGGAAGGGGGATAAGAGCAAGGCCACTCAGCTGCTAGGGGCTGGGGGCCGTGAACTTGTCAGATGTCCCCCACGGCGCCTGTCCTCTTCGACAGTCCCCTACCCCAGGCCCCAGGGCAAGAGGCTGCCAAAGGTAGAGCCAGAGGACAGAGGAAGGACCGTACTGAGGTCAGAGAGGAAAGTGGAGACACGATTGGGGGGAGAAAAACAATGCTTCCCACATGTGTGGCCCTCAGAAGAAAGGGCCTGCAGTGTCACCACGTGCTTCCCTGGTTTGTGTCTGTGCCTTCGGATGGTCCCTACGCACTTAGGACAGCGCTGAGCCGACAGTGGCTGCTTGTGTGACCGTGGTTGCTGTGCCATTGGTCTGTTTTGGAAGAATTATGAGGCTGTGACCTCACCGGGTGGCTGATGAGGGATGACCAAGTCATGGGGGTGGGGCAGGGGGGTGATAGGGTGTGATTTAGCTGGGGCAGCAAAGTCCGGGGGGTGCCAGCGCTCTAGGAGGCCTGAGTGAAGAAGTGAGGGGAGCAGAGGCGGCTGCTGCCTCTGATGAGCAGAGCAGGCAGGGGTGTGGGAGCAGGAGAGGCCCCAGCCCCTGGCTCCCGCATCCAGCCCTCCACGCTCACTGAGCATCCACTGTGTGTCAGACACTTGGCAGGGTGAAAGACGCTGCCCCGCCCCCCCCCCCCGCCATATTCCCAAGGGGTTCTGATCCAGTGGGGAAGACAGCAGTGAACCATGAAGGGAAGGCCCGGAGGCCAGTGTGGATGGATGAGAAGGGCTAGGGCAGTCTGGGCTGCCCCGTCTGCTGTTGCAGTGGTGGCTGGTGAGGCCACCCCCAGGGGTGTGGGAGAGGAGGCGGTCACAGCTTCCCAGTGTCCTCAGCTGGCCCTGCTATAGTCAGGCAGCACTTCTAGTTACACTCACCACTGTTTAGAAGTGGTATTCCCTTCAGAGTTGTCTTCATGTCTGTGCTTGGCATGTTCCTTACATCATGAAGTGGATGGGGCATATAAAGCTGACCCTGTTTCTCAGGTGGGGACATGGAATCCATGAGAGCTCCAGTTCAGGGTCCCTCCAAAGCAGGGGGGCCATCAGACTGGGAGCCTAGGCCTCCTGGCCCTCATTCAGGGTGTCGTATGCCTCACTGGTACTCCCCCCACCCACACTCCTCACCCAGCACAGCCCACAGGGGACGTTAGAGCTGCCGTTACACCCCCTTTCCTAACACAGACTCCCAGGGGGGAAGGACAGACTGAGATATGCTCTTTTCCTACTGCCTGCCCTGCCTGGGCTCTCCGTCCCTCTTCCCCAGTTGTGAGCCTGAGTCCGTGGCCCTCTCCTGAGGAACAGATACACTTCCCTGGACGTGGGTGAGCCCTTCTTCAGCAAGCCCACGGCCTCGACCTAAGCTGTGTTGCCTCCTACTCCCAAATGGTTCTTTATGAAGGAAGCGTTGTTTTTGAGAGTGCCCCTAGGGATAAGTTCATTGATACAGAGGTCTGATGCTTGCAATTTGTGTAACTGTCACAGGTACAGGATGCTGGAGGATCCCAGAGGAGGGTCACTTAGCCTGGAAGAATCAGGAAGGGTCCCTGGAGGAAGCGGCCTTACGTAGCTTTGAAACATGAGTAGAAGTTAGCAGGCCCAGGCTGAAGGGACAGCATTCCAGACAGGAACAGCTTTTGTAAGAGCCTAAGGGTGAGAGAGAGCCTGTTTCCCTGGCTGGGGTGTGTGGGGCGGAGGGCCAGGAGGAGAGGGCAGGGGCCGGCTATGGTAGAGACTGTTTTCTGGCCCCGAGAGGGAGGCTGAGATCGTGATCCCAGAGCACAGTGGGGTGTGGGTGGAGGGGACTCTGCAGAGGAGCCGACTTAGCAGCTGTGGCCACGAGGAAGGTTTAGTGAGCCCTGGCCTAATGTTTATTCAGGCTAAAGCCAGATCAGGGCATTCAGAGGGGTCCCGGTTTTTGACTAGAGCCTTGGGAGGCTAATGGTTCCACTCAGCACTGGGGAGCGCAGGGCAGAGCAGGCGTGGAGGCTGACGTGTGTGGGGTGGACCCCAAGTGGAGTAAGCCAGCCTGAACTGTCCTCGTGGGTCTGGAGCTCAGGGAGGAGGTCTAGGCTGGAGATCGCTGTGAGGAGGTGGAGGGGAGAGAACCCCAGGCTGACTGCAGTTAAGACTGAGAAGAGGCTATTAGAAGGTGGAAGGCTTCGGGGGAAAACCAGCGGGGAGAGCGGCCCAAAGGAAGGAGTGGTCCAAGAGTCAGCTCCACAGAGAGGTCAGGAAGGCGAGGAGTGGCCTCAGCAGGAGCACTGGTGATGGGCTGGGGGGTGGGGGAGTCTGACATCTGCTCTGTGGGTAGAGAAGTCAGTGAAGGTGAGAACGTACAGAGACAGAATGGAGTCACAGTGCTCTGGAGAGGCTGCGTGGGAAGGAGGAAGCCGTGGGGATGACTGAGGGAGGTAGCCAGGCAAACACAGGTTGAAGGAGCGTTTTGTTTTTTTTTCAGGCCCGTGTAAAAGCTGAGGAGACGCACCAGTGGAGAGACGTGGGCAACAGGGCGTTCCAGTTTGCCCAGCTCTTTCCTGGGTTTAGCACTGAAAGTCCCCACATCCTGGGAATCCCCACGGTCCTGGGGAAATTGGGGAACTGGGGGAGATGGTCACCCGCCTCAACCAGAGAAAGGTTACAATACAGGAGAGGAGGGAGGGAAGATGGGCAGAGAGGGAGGCTCTGGCAAAGACAGGGTATAGCTGCAGAGGAGTCTGTGGGAGGCCTCTGCTGTCCCTGTACAGGGGTGAGGTCATCTGAGGGAATGACATGAGGAAGGGCTGGTGGAGGGTGCTGAGGAATGCTGGGCACAGCTGCCCTAAGGCCTTGGCTCTGTAGCGGCAGCCGCCTTCTCTGTCCAGCAGACCTGTGGCCCGAGCTTTTTCTGTGCTGCCCATCCCTCCCCGTACCGCATCTCCTGCCTGTCTCCACAGTCCCCACCCTGTGAAGCCCTGACAGGAAGCAGCCCCACCCCAGTCTGAGCACAGCCCTGAGCAGTGGGTGGAGAAGCTTAAGACAGTGACGTTTGGCAGCATTCAGCCCGTGGCTCCGGCCTCCCAGGCTGGCCAGACTGTGGACACCAAGAGGCTGAAGGCGAGGCCTAGCAGGACGCCACGGGGCATCAGACCAGACGTGTGGTGCTGTGGAGAGAGGTCAGGCGTCATGAGGTCAGAAACAGGGTGCCGGGAGGGGCGGAGCAAGGAGCAGACCTGATCTCCCACCCAGGGCCCTGAACCCATTAGGCTGTCTCTGGCATCAGAGAACGAGGTAGCTCCAGGAGCGTGTGGTGGTACAACTGGATTGTCGGTGGGCAAGTGGGTAGGTAGGCCTGAGGGTGCTCTGCCCACTTTCATTCCGTCTGACCTCAGGATTCTGGTGTGCTGGACCCAGTACTGCCATCTGACCCACGGCGAACTCAGCCAGCTCCTGCAGCAGGAGCTTTGCCTGCAGGAGGAGCTTGTGCAGGGGCTGGAGAGCTACACGGACCGGCCACCAATGTGGATCATGGGGGCCTCTCCCACCTTCGGCAGGTCCCCCCTGGCCCCCCCAAGTAGCCCTTCTCACTCCCACCCCCCAGGAGGGTTGGCATGGATGGACCCACTGCTCACACAGGGCACACACCCTCCCTACTCCTGCTGAGCTGCCCCGCACCTGGGGCAGGGTGCAGTGTGTCTTCTGTTGTCGCCCTTGCTCCTGCCTCAGCTGGGGCGGCTGGGAGGAGGGCCTTTGGACTCCCGTTGCAGGTGGTCCCACCCACCTGCTTTCATGCCCCTTAGCTTTAAGAGGGCTCCAGAAATTGAAAAAAAGAATTTAGCCCTCAAGACAGAGCAGGGCGAGCTGCAATTTGATGTGGCATCTGGGACACACTTTATTACCCCACAGCGATGGACAGCCATTCCTTCCACAGCTAAACCCTTGGCCTCTTCATCTCCCTCCAGCCCCTGGAGGGCTCCCAGTATTACTAGGGCTGTGACAGGGACCAAGCTGCCCACCTGTCTGGGAGTTATGGGCCACTAGGCACCAACTCTTCAGCCTCACATCAATCCCCAAGAGCAAAGAGCCTGCATGGTGCAGCGTCAGGTCCACCATGTCCTGAGTCTGTCCGTCTCCAGCTATTTGCGGAGCAACTGCGGTGTGGCGGGGAGACGATGTGCATTCTCCAGGCCACTCCCTGCCCTCCTGTCTGACCTTCCCCTGCATGTCACGTGTGAATGTGTGGAGAGCTGGGGCAGGTGTGGACAGGCTACCTCCTCATCCACCTCCAAGGTGTGGGCCCCTCCAGGCCTTAGGGCTTTGGGTTATTTTTGTTTGATGATCAAGCCTCCATTCTTGTTCTCAATGCCCGTTCAGATGTCAAAACTCTGCTGCTACAGGGTTTGAACTTAGGGAAACTGATTAAAATATGCCTTTTGTGGGTGGGGTCATGAGCCTCTGGATGTAGCCCCGCCCCCTGTTTGGCACCCCTCTCCCTCCCTGTTGAGCACAGGGGGCTCCATCTGGCAGGACCCTAGGAACAGAAACGGAGGACAGAGTAGCTCTGCGGCGTGCTCTGCCCTCCCCTAGAGTTAATTTCAGTTAAGGGTCAGGTCAAGCTGCTGCTTCCTCAACCTACCCGCTGTCTTCTCTTACCCCCTCAACACAAATTGAGGAGGCTCCCAAAAACCAAAACCTCCATTCTGGAATTGGGAAGTCCCACTCCGCCTCTGCTTAGGAAAAAGCCTTTGTTGTCCTCCCATCCTGCCACCACCTGCTGTCCCAGCCTGTCCCTTCTGCCCCATGGCCTTGACTGGCTTGGCTGCAGGGCACTTTGAAATAAAGTGTCTGTCCTTTGGCCCAGCCCTGTTTGCTTGCAGAAAAACAGCCGGCTTCCCCATGGCATCTGCAAGGGACCTTTGGTGGCTTGGGGCACCCTCCTTAGCAAAGTCATGGGGTGAGGAGGTGAGAGCTCCCCTGGGGCTGCCTCTTTTTCATGAGCTGGCTTCTGGGGTCACTGGGAAAGCCCAGGAAGATTTGCTCTGTGAGGGGTGTCTTCTGCCAGGGCGAAGCAGAGGTGCCCCACACAGCAGGGAAAGCCCCCGTGACATTATCTACCTTAACATTAAGGACCACTCGTCAAAGCTGAGGAAAGTGTTTTTAGGACATCATTGGGGGTTGGATGGGTATCTCTTCTAGGGGGAGGGGTCACTCCTCTACTAGGTGTCCCTCTGTGCTCTATTCAGTCCCAGCCCTGACACTGACCTTTCACTCATCCCTGATTAGGGCCTCCAGAATGCCCAGGTCAGGGATGCCTTGGGAAGAGTTTGGAGTTGAAGCCCAAGGTTCTTGCTGGGTGTTTCTGCTCCTGGCCACGAGGTGGAAGAGAGCTGCAGGTGGGGTGGGCAGGGAGCAGGCCCAGTTCTCCTTTGCCATGTGTCTTCCTAGTTGTAACTCCATTTATAAGGAGCTTGTTCTTCATGTTTTGAGCACTGTATGAAGAATAAAAAGTTCACAGGCTGCAGGAGGCTCTGCTGTGGTCCTGGTTTGATGAGCATGTGAAAGCAGGTTTCCCAGGGGAGAAGGTGGGTGATGGGCTCTTGGATGACACTCTCCCTGTCCTACATCAGGGCACAGCACAGTGCTGCCCAGTGGTGGCCAGGACACAGTCTTTCTCACTCCCAGGACACCACATATGCTGAGCACTGTGAGGAGTGTCAGGGATAGAGGACTTGACTCCTACTCCCAAGCCACTTAGTCTAGCAGGGGAAGGTAAGACACAAATCCAAGATACAAATGGTTCTTCATGTCTAGCTAGAATCTCTCTTCAGCTTTAGGAAAAGTCTATTTTCTTGTGGTTCAGCCATTGGAGGACAAGGAACTGACTGCTACAGACCATGCATTGTTCAGAAGCACACGGGCAGACAGGAACCAGCCCTATGCCTCACCACAAAACTAAGGAGACCCAAAGTGGGGATCCCTAGCATCAAAACCAGGTGTTTCTACTGTCCTCTTGTGGGAAACAAGCAGCAGAGCTGGGACCAGGACTGAGGCCCTCCCTTCTTTCTACCCTACTAAGATAAGAACATAGATTCAATCAGTACATGCAGTCAATAATGTCTTGCTGGATTGTGTGCAAGACTGTACTGGAATTAATGTGGCATCTTATTTACACATAAAGGCCAAGGAATATCCCACACCCTCCTACAGAGGGCCAGCCGAGGCCCCCTTGAGTGGACAGACAGGGCCTTGCAAGCAGGTGTCTAGAACTGAAAAAGCCAAGAAAAGGGGATGGTGTGTTTTAAGGGAGCAAAGAAAAGTTAAAGACAAAGAAGCAGCCCCTTTTGCTCATCTTGCCCTCAGCCTGAATACTGCCTTTAATTAAATGCCTGTTTGGAATATGTGCAAAAATGGGAAATGTGCCAGGATGACTCCAAATTCTACCAGATGGAGGATGGGAGGGAAGCGAGGAGGGAATAATGGCCGTGGAGCTGCTGGGAACTGTGGCTTGAGACTGATCTGGACTGCTGAATGTGTCTGGCCAGCTGAAGGGCCCGCATCGGGAACTGCACCGCTGGCCTGGCCCAGTCAGCTGCTCAGGAGAGAACCGTGCTGTCGAGACCACACGCACATGCCCTCGGGCGGTAGCGATACGGAATCCTAGCTTACATTTGTTCCTTTGTTATTTTACAGGTTTTAAAGCACATTCCCATGTTCTTGTAAACCTCCCTGACCCATGGATGAAGAGTAAGGGAAGAAAAGCTTCCCCATGCAGATAGGGAGACTCACGCGTGCCCCTCAGTCCTGGGGCAGGGTAGAAAGACTCCAGCTGATCCTCGTCTCTGTGCCCCTCCGGGCAGCTACAGCCTGCTGTCAAAGCAGCCTGCCCTCTGTTGTCCCTCCAACTGATCCCTCCTCTGTTTCCCATAAAAATCTCCCTCCCAATTCCAGATGCTCCTCCCATCCAAGCCCCAGACTTGAGGCTGCTGTGCCCCCCAGTAGCCTCACTGCAGCCTGCCCCAGGGCCCTGGCTCTGGGGGAGTTTTAGTCAGCCATACTTCTCTGGCCCCCAGACTGAGCAGCGAGCATGTTCAGCAGAAATGCTCCTCAGTTAGCCGAGATCAACACAGCGATAGAAACATCAGGCTGGACATAAACAGAGGAAGATTAGGGAAACCAGGGGCAGGGGGCTTAGTGAGTTCTGGAAGGAAAAAGGCCAGACAGCCTGCCTGGGGAACAGCTGAGCTCCCTCCAGAAGCAGCTCACCTGCATTGTCAATGCAGGGAGGGAGACTCAGTTCAGGCCCCATGCATTAGGCACCTGCCATGACTCAGATTCGGCCTAGACTGAAGTCTGCCTCTTCCTGGATCTGGTGAGAAGGGTTCACAGAGCTGGACCCCTGCACACAGGCTTTTGCACCTTGACCTCATAGGTACATCATGCATGATTTCTAGACACCCCCTCCTTGGCGCTGCCTTTGCCTTGTGTCCTTTGCCAGATTGTAAGCTTCGTGAGAACAGGGACTAGGAATGGGAGCTGTCTTAGCCAAGCACACTGGGCCACACATGCACAGCAAACACCTGGGCAGGGGAGAGCTGTGGCTAACTCCAAGCAGCTCAGCCAGGAATCAGTCAATCAGTGAAGAAACAGACAATGGAAAACCTGGGACTTGAGCAGAAAATGGGAGGCCCCTAAGGAAGGCCAGCTATCTCATGTCGAGATGAGTAATGAGACTAACTCTGGCTTGAAGAAGCCACATTCGGTCTCTAGAGGCGTCATTCTGGAGGAGAATCCACCTGGTGCCATAGGCAGCTGGGGAACATCTGGTGACCCTGAGTGTCCTGTTTGCAGAACTTCGGGGTTGTGGAAAAGAATGGGCAACCTGTCAGGATGCCGGATAACAAGACTGGCAGAAAACTACAGTCTGGGAGTTCGTTTCTGGACTCTGGGAGATAGAAACCTCTGTCCTTTCCCTTGGAGAGTTGGAAAAATATGCTTAGACCCAAGAAAGATGGTTTGGGGGTTTCTCACAGCATGTCCCTCTGCTGAGGCAGAGATAACTGGGTTGGGGTGGGCTCTCCCTCATGCAGCCTCTGATCACAGTTTTAAAGGGAAGCAGGAGAAAGCTGACAGGCCTGGTTAGAATTCTCAGGGTTTGGTAAACATGGCAGGGCTTTCGTAAAGAGACCACCACACTGCTGATTGTCATCCCCTAGGAAATTCCCTGGTCCCCAAATTCCTTGTGTAAATTACTTTAAAACTTGATTCCTCTATATCTGTTACCTGGCTTAACCCAGTCAAGGAATAGAAGTTTGCTGGGGGACAGGAGCGTTGCGGAGTGAGAGAATAAAGAGAAGCAATTCTCGGAGACTAGTAGGGTGGGGTTCAGCAGGGGGAGATACGGGTGTCTGGAGAACAAAGGGAGGCTATTTGTTGCCCAAGCCCCTGGTGGTGGCATCCATATCCCTGAGAAGTCACTTTTGAGATTCTGTGTCCTGGGTTGACAAAGAATTGTCCTCTTAAGTATCAGTTAATCTAAGGTTTCACTCCCTGGGTGAAATAAGGAAGCCAAGTCAGGCAGAAGAACCTGGGTTCTTGGGATGGATTAGGAAGTTGCCACTGGAGGGAGGCTTAGGGCAGCTGCTGCCCAGCCTTCTAACCAGGCCTTCAGGAGTTCTGGGCTGGGGTCCTGGCCCGCTGCTGGGCTGAGCAGCCTCAGCCAGAGCCGATGGGCCCCTTGCTGAGGATGCCTGCAGGGATGTGGGGAGAGGAATGGGAGGTCCTTGCAGATACCAGTTCTTGAGAATAAGTGGAGATCAGGACAGTTTGGGCTTGAGGTAGATGAGCAGGGCGGAAAGAGCAGGATCCTGAGCTGATGGCCCCCTCCTTTCTCTGTGGGATCATGGGAAGGAGAATGAGTAAAAAGAAAGGACGCCTATGGAGGGGTAGGAGATCTAGAACAAGATTCCACTCCTACCCCCCACCCCCAAATCCTCCACTTGGGCCTGATGTAGAATTGCATGTCCCTTCCCTAAGTTTCAGGCTTGCATTGGGGCAAGAGGTACGAGAGTGTGTAGGTCCCAATGTGCCAGGGACATGGCAGCAGCAACAGGCCTGGGGACTGACCATAAATGGCCTCAAGAGTGATGGTGTATGGGACAGGCCTACTGGTGACTTCTTTGCTCAGCCAATACCACTCAAGAGCACTTAGAGATTTACAAAGTCCTGTGACATCCATTATCTTACTGGCTCTTTCTAATGGCACTTCAAGATAGGCAAAGAAAGGCAACTGGGTTTCAGACAGGGAACTTCTCTGAGGGCACATGATGGATTAGTGGTAGAGCCAGCACTACCAATAGTAGTGGTGCCCCAGGGTTCTCATATCTGGCCATTTGCCCTCCTGCCTTCCTGCCCTCTCCCTCAACCAAGCTACAAAGGAACCCAAGTCACCCCAAGAAAGAGTTACTGAAATGTGAAGATATCCAGTGCTCTTTCTGCTTCCAGTCACCTCCTTCCACATTCAGGCACCTTCCAAACCCTCCTTGGATATGACAGGGACATTCTCACCACCAACACACCCTGCTCGAGACAAGAGATGTTCCCTACACATCAGGCTACCTTTAAGAAGAATTCATTCCTGACAGTAAGTGGGAAAGAGGCTGTCTTAGCACCCCGGGGTATCTGGCTAGCCCTATGGAGAGTCCCTGAAGCAGGGCAGACCATGAGCTCTACAAACTCAGTGACTTATGGGTGACCCAAATTGATGGGGTGGGGTGAAGCAAAGAGGCAGCCTGCCTTCATCACAGCCTGTAGGACCAGGCACTGGAGATTTGCTGGTCTCCCTCCAGAGCTGCCCCACTCTGCCTTGAGACTCAGTTGCTCCCTCTAGCCTGGGCCTGAGCTCCAGCTTCTGGGCTTTCTGGGTGGGGAGAAGGTAGGAAGTAGGGAATAGCCTTTACTTATACCTTGAATTTCAATCTTCTGTCCCAGGAAGGATAATGAATGGGTTTGAGAAAGACTTTGATCTTGAAATAGGTCATAATGGGTCCAGGTCTTGGATATGCCACTGACTAGCTGTGTGACCTTGAACTAGCCCCTTAATATAGTCATAGAAGGCCCCTCACAGAGTTTCTGTAAAGATCAAATAAGAAAATGGGTGGGAAAGTGCTTTGCAATCTGCAGAATGCTGTGCAATGGAAATGAATTTTATTGTAAGGGCTGTGGGGCCCCACGGCTGGGATGTGAATGCCTGTATAAGGGCTGTGTGGGCCGGATAACAGCCTTCACTTTCCCACCTTGATAGGGGGGACAAGGGGCTTTCTAAAACGCGGTGGCTGCCAGGTGGGCAGGGAACTGCTCAGCATGGTCCAACAGCCACGGAGCAGAGGGAAATGAGCCTTCACTGGCTGCTCGGCTTCCCCGGATCATTTTACTGCATCACAAATTATCATCCTGTTTTATTCTCATTTTATAGCTTCCCCCAGGCCATTTCTGGTGATTTACTCTCTGCTCTGGGCCAACTGTGTTAGAAATGGTTTCCTGGTCTTTATCTTTCTCTGTCGACACCTCAGATTCCTGGCAACTGACCCAGCAACTAACTAGGGGGTTTCTGTGACCACCTGTTGGCCAAGAAAGCCTCAGAGCTGGGAGCTAAGGGGTGACACCACAGTGAGGACACCTAGTGCCTGCCCTCGAGCGACTTCCATGAGCTGGAGAGCAGCAGCACTCAGTGTCCACGTGTTTGCGTGGGTTCGTTGAGCCTGCTTCTGGAGGAGCCGTCTCACCTCCTGGGACCTGGGCCTCTACTTCAGGCAGCTGTCAGGAGGTGATGACAAACTCTTCAGTGCAGTTGGCTTTCTCTTATGGAGGTGGTCCAGCCTTCTTGTATGGAGAAGAAGGCGTGAAGAAGACCTCCAAGATCATTTCCATTGTCAACATCCTGCAGTCCATCCTACCACTGATGGTGAGAAGCTGGGGTGGGGGCGGGTCCCAAATGGGGAGTGGTGGGCTTGCATTCTAGTTTCAGTTCCAGTACTAGTGACTTAGACAAGTCCCTTCCTCCCTCAGGGTGTCAGTTTCCTCATTTGCAAAGTTAAGGGGACAAAGCAGATGGCTTCTGGAGTTCCTCTAGGGCTGCCATGCTCTGACACAGGACGTGCAAGTACTGGTTTGCAAAGTGACAGATTCACACAATAATGTACTGTCAAGTGTCACACACAACAGTATTGGTCCTAATGAAATGCTGGCTTTTCACATGAAGGCAACTATTAGGGAAGATTTAAACGGCACTCATGAGCCTTTAATATAACATTTTTACTGAGATTTTTGTATCTTGATTAAGGGGAAAGCAAAACAGTGGCAAAGTTGTCTCTCCTGTCATTATTCAAATAGATTTTTGTTCAATACAATTTTTATAGGAAATTGTCAGCTACCATTCTCCCCGACTTATTTCGAAAGCATGACCTTGTGTCAGCCTATGTGTGGTTATAAGGCAGTGAAAGAGACAGCAGTACATGCCGAGTTTGCACTCGGGGACAAATGAGAGGACACAGATGGGACCAGTGTCACAAAACTCACAATGGTGGGGCGAGGGGGTCTGGAGGGCGGGAAAGAGGTCTGCCTTTTCCATGCCAAATAGTAGAGGGCGGCAGCCACCTACTCTAAATTCTCTGAAAAGAACACGACAGGACATGGGGCTGGGGAGAGGCAGGGTCGGTGCCCTTCACACTGAACAGTGTCAAGATCGAAGGCAGAGGGAAAGGCAGAGCAGGTGCAGGACCAAGTGTGGGCGGTCCCTCTCTGGGCTTCCGTTTCCTCATCTGTAAAATGAGGGAGACATACCAGATAGGCTTCGTACTTCACCCCATTGTCCAGCTCTGAGTGAAGATGAGGAAGGGGTGAGGCAGGCGGAGGGAAGAGGAGACCGAGAGCGTGCGAGAATTAGCTCTTTCTGGCCCTGCTGCATCACTCAAAGCTCAGAGACAGCCCCCTAACAAGGGAAATCTTGTTAAAATTCACACTCAACCTTGTTGATAAACTGATAAATGTTTGAACAGTGCTATCCCAATTTTTTAATAAAAAGTTTCTTACAAAAAAATAAAGTGCTGTTTCCATGGCGAGGCACAGGGCTAGAGAGAACCCCGCCCCACACAGTGGAGCGAGAGCTCAGTTCCTTTCAGGACAAAGTCCCAAGTCTGTTCAGATAAATTCATATTCCCATTTCAACAAAACCACACGCCAGAGGGTGGCTCCTTCTGATTCCATAAGGGAATCTTAAGGAATTTCATCTCCCTGAAAAAATACACTAAGTGCATAATTGTGTGTGTGTTTAACGTTGGGGGACATTGAGAAGCAGTAAGGTTTTCATTTTCTTCTTTTTCTTTGAAATTCTTATGTGCTAGAAGTTGCGGTGGTAGAAAGGAGGAGGGGAGGGGGACACAGAGATGTGGGGGAGAGATTTTACAGTTTATTGAGACATGAGTACAAGCCTCTCTTTTTTTAACCCCCAAAGAACTCTACTTTGAGCTTCTTAAATTAGGAAGTAATCTTCCTAATGGCCACCTGGAGGCAAGGCTTCGTCTGGAACGCCCAGGTCTGCTTCATTAACGTGAAATCCTGCTCAGGTGGTTCCTGTGCTGGTGAAGTCCCAGGTTTGAACCTCTCGCTGGCCGTGGGCGGGGCCGGGAGACAGGCTGTGGCTGAGTTTCAGAGGAGGGCAGCGTTGGTGAGCCTTGCTCCCTTCAGCCCCAACTCAGGAGGCGGGTTTCCTGTTCCCATGCTGAAGGTTCAGTTGTAAACTTCCAGGAAAACTCCAGTTCTGCTATTTGGGCCTCCCCTTTCTGCAGCCTGCCAGGATTTTTAGCCATTCCGGTAAGGCAGAGAATAATCTATTATAATAAAGATGTTGTATGGGAAATGATACCATCTTTCATTTGTATAGCAAGCACTCCAACCACTCTTAGACGGTATACACCTATCTTATTAGACAGTGTTAATTATAAATGAAATTAAACAGCCCATAAGCCAGCAAGCTCTATTTCCAGAGAATTCTGGAAGGAAGTTTTAAGTGCTATGAGATCAATTTCCTTAGCTGGGAGAGGGTCTCAGGGAATCTCTTTAAAATGACTTGGGGGGGGGGAACAAACTGAGATCAGGAAGAATTAAGCTTGCAAATATACCATTTAGGGCAAATGACATAAAATTCAACTTAGTGTGGCAAGCACTGACTGAAGTGCCATTGGGAATAGAAAATAAGACCCAGCCCCAGCTCCCAAGAGATGAACAGTCTCCCTGGGGTTGTCAGACTATACGCTGATTCATGAGACAAACCCACAAAGGAGACACTAAACTAACTGCACTCCTTCGCCACCCAGCTTCTCACTTGCCCTGACCCATTCATTCTCTCTCGTCCCTCCTGGTACGCACACCTCTGTGCCAAATTCTCTATTCCCAGATTTCTCTGTTGGAACACATGGCCTGCCCCCAGTGATATTCCACAGACTTTCTCTACATAAGCCCAAGATTACCCCATTTCTGCCTACACCCTCCAACCCACCATTCCTTGTTCCTTCTTTGTACAGCAATTCCCAAGGGTTCAGTCTTTCTTGTTGTTTGTTTGTTTTTTAGAAGGATCTGGCTTCACTCAAGACTAGCTGTTGGGAAGACAGTCTCTGGGCTCCCCACCCCCCTTGCTGTGTTAAGGGTTGAACTACAAAGAAGGGAGTTCACCAAAATAAAAACATTCAGAAATGACCAGATACAGCTCCTTCAAAGATTTCCTAAGTTCTGGCTCCTAGTTTGTAGCTTCTGATGTCCCACTGGAAGGACCATTGGAGTTCTGCCCTCTGCTTCTACAGCCAAGCGTGTGCTAGCCAAAGAGCAAAGCTGCCCCTACGTGGAGGCTTTCCTGATCCATCCACGCAGGAAGCTGGCAGAGGGCTTGGAGGGGGTCGTGGTGAGCAGCAGTGCTCCCTGCATTCTGAAGTGCTCCTGCTGGGCCCTCACCATCCCGACTCAGCCAAGCCTGATTAGCCAGTGCTGATGCTAAGTTAGGCCCTTCTACAGAGCTTCAGCTTCCCTCCTATAGTTACCAAGTTTTCCAAGGACACCCCCCTTTGGGATGTGACATAATGGAGACAGCCTTTCTGCAGGTGATCTGGAACGGGCTCTTGTAAGAATCTAGGACTGTGAATTTTGCCCCTCAGACTCCAGCCTCCATTCTCGGGCTCCCCACCACAGCTTGCCGCACACACAGTCAGGCTGAGCACAGCTGGGAGCCCTTCTAGATACACCCTCTCTTACCGCTGCTGCAGCCAGAGACAGCTGCACTTCCTTCTAGTCTGAGGGCTCCTCTTTTCAGGGGGGCTCTGCCCCTCTGGCTTCTGATATGGGCCACTTTATTAACCTAATTACCACATGCCCAGGGAAAGGGTTCTCCACCTTGTTTTCTTTATATCTTTCAGTCTCTCCCTCTACTTTAAAGTCCAAGCTCTAATTAAAAACTGAGTTCTCCTCCTTCCATCCCTCTTTCAGGGTATACTCCCTCCCAGTTTACCATGACTTTCTGTGAGAATAATTGTCAGAGATGGACTTGGTCAGAGGGCAGAGAGGAGGTTACTGCAGTTAGATGGATTGGGGTCATCAATGAAAATGTGGATGGTTGTAAACTTTCTATTTCAATGGATTTACACAGACACAAATGTATAATTTAAGAGTTGCCTTTTGTATGCCTCCAAAAAATGGCCAATTCACTTTAGGTTTTTTAAAAGGTCTTCAGTTATTTAAAAAGGAATGATGGGGAGAAGTGGGTGTGGCAAGGTAGGTTGCAACTGCTTTGAGCTTATTAAATCCCACTTTCTCCAGGTTCATATTAGAACCTTTTAGGCTGAAAGGAAATTACTCTTCACCGCCTCTCTTTTCACCTCACTGCCTCAGCCCCTCTGGAGCTGGGACCTAAGTAGAGAGGAAAAGCAGAGCGGGAGGGAGCGGCTCCAAGGAGCGGAGGACGGCCATTATGCAAGACCGCCCGCCCAGAATAGAACGTGGAGAGAAAGGCAGCCTGCCCGCTCCTTGGGAGAGGAGTGTGCGGGTGGAGAAACTCCGAGGCCTCAGTTTTTGTTGAGGAAGCAGAGGAGATCCTTAGACTCCAACGTGAATGGAAGGGAACGAGAGGGTTCAGGGAGGGGTGGGCGTTGAAGGCGCCCAAGATTTCTGTGGGTTCGTCCTCAAGCCCAAAGAATACAAGGCAAAATCCATAGGCTCCTCAAAGACGTCTCTGAGCCCAGGAACAGTCTGGTGGATCCAGGTGTCTGAATTAGCCGGACTTTCCCCAGTAACCATCAATCACTTCTGTTCAGCTCAATCTGAGATCCTTTAGAAAGTGCATGAATACGCAGTCCTCCGAAGTGCAGGGAGGACCGCTCAGCCTGCCAACAGGACGGGATACTTCAAATCAGGGATGTGCCCGGAAGCCCTCTGAGTTGGGTCTCCAACCGCGGCCCAGAAATGCAGAAAGGTGGAGCTGCGCTTACATCCACACAGGGGCAGCTCAGAGCTCAAGACTCCCCGGGAGTTTGCCGCGGGGCGTGGCCGGGGGCGTGGCCAGGGCGGAGCGCGGCCGGCTGAACCCCTTAGTCTGAAAGCTCCGGGTGGCGCCGGCCGTTGGAGGGACCGGGCTTTGAGGGCAGCGGTGTCTTCACCCCACCCCACCCCACCCCACCCCACCCCACCCCACCCGCCGCCGGGCGCAGAGGCTTCAGAGTAACGGCCGCGCCCAACGGTTTACCTTGGTCCCCTCGCGCGGCAGAGCCGCCCCGAGCTACTTAAAGGCGCAAATGGGCCTTGACCACCACAAGGGTCCGAGGATGCAAGCGGGTTTGGGGGCACCTTCCTGGAAGCTGGGGCGCCCCGGTGGCCCCAGAGAGAGAGGAGGTGGACTGTGCCCTGGGCGGGTCGCGGGGAGGGTTCTGCGCCTCAGTCCTGCTGCTGCCCGGAGCCTCTGTTCTTCGTCACTGCCTGGTCCCAAAGCACGCGCGGGGGGTGGGGGGCTTGCGGGCATCTGAGCATAGGGGAGGCATTGCAGGGCATCAAGGTAGATGGATTATGCTGGGGTGGAGGCTGCCCACGCCAGAATTTGGGGCCCAGAGTTACATTTACATAGCTCAGCCCACAGCTTGGTTCCTGTGAAGTGAGCTTGCTAAGGCTGCCTCTTCGGGAGCAATGGTGGACATCTTGAAGAAGTGCTGGCATGGGGCGCAGCAAAGAAAGAGCCCGTGTGATACAGGGAACGGGCTGGAGCGCGCTCTTACAGAGCGGAAGTCAGTGGTAGCCCACTGCCGATGGGCCCTGGAGATGGGAAGTGTGGGAAGTTAATGGACTTCCATTTCTAGCAACACTGGGGTGGGCTGATGCCAGCCAAGGTATTAAATAAGGACTGGTGGGGTGTCACAGTGTAAAAAGGTGGGGGGTGGGGGCAGCTTGGAGAAGAAGAGGATGAGGCAATGTTGCTGTCACCCAGCACGGCCATCTCATCAGCTTTTTGGTATCAGTCCTCAGCTACCTTTGGGAGACATTTCCTGACTACTGGATCTGTCAGTGCAAATGTGGATGGAGAGAAAGGGGAAGTTTGGGGCCTTACTGGCTCCCTACTGAGATATTCAGAGAAGTAGTCTTTCACAGGTTAGTTCAGAGGACAGGGAAATCTTCTGAGCCTCACACTGAGTTGCAAAGGGTCTGAATCCAGCAGGCATGACTGTTGATGCCTTAGGTTTTCATCATGAGCATCTGGAAGAGAGCTCTTCACATCCCAATATTCGCTGCTCTGGCTAGAACCCATACAGTCTTTCCTGGGGAAAAGGAAAAAGGAGTGGAGCAGGCTTCCAGGCCCTTGGGTGTCCTGGGGGGATCACAAGAGATCAGGCCAGGTTTCAGCTTAGCTGTGGGTCAAGATTTGCCTGTGTGACATATATGGGGCATGTTTTTTCCCTGTTTCTATTTTGATCTGCTTCACACATTTGATTCATTTGAAGAACAGCTTCCCATGTTAGAAAATTTTGAAAGAAATAATCCTGGACCAAATGATCCCCGCAATGTGAACACCCTGCAGGTCTGATTCATTTGGAATGGCTTTTGTTGCCTGCCACCTGGCAGGGCCTCCCTTGGGCTTTGGAGAACACAAACAGAATGCACCAGGGAACGGAGGAGGGAAGGGCTAGGACTCAGTAACTTGTGCACGTACTGTGCTGTCCTCTGTACACACCAGGCTCACAGCACAGCAGCCTCCCAGCGAGGCTCCCCTCGTCACAGCCTGCAGGGACTGGCCCTACACCTGCGCACTCAGGAGCCCTGCATAATTCTCCAACCATTTCCCCTGGTACAGGATATGCTGCAGCAGCGGTTGAGCAGGTCCAGCAAGGTCACCCAGGTGGCACCGAAATAGACTTCCCTGACAGGCAGGGAGTGCCTCATTCACCTCTGGACCCTTGCAGACCTGGCCTTGAACTGTCACGTGGTTGGCACTGGCAATACACATCCTTACTGAATCTTGAAGGACCAAACCACAGGAACATAAGAATCACATCAGCAGCTGGGTGGGGTGGGGAGGGCCTGGGGAACTGGTAGAAAACCATGGAGAGTACCCGAGGAGGTAGTTCAGTTTGCGCTTTAACTACTGGAGAGCCTGAGCAGGCCCTGTTCATTTGCTGACAAACCTGTAGATCAATGTGACTGCTAGGAACATAAGAGCCCGTAGGAAGTTCCCTTTCTGCTGAACCATGAAGGATTTCTGGGTGGGCACTGGGTTGTCTATGGGCCCTGGCAGTAAATCCCTGTTGTCTGGGCCCCCAAAGCTACCTCCCACTCCCTAAAAAATCATATGGAGACTACAGCAGCCTGGTTAACTTCCTGAAGAAAGGGTCAAGGAAGACCTGAGTCCCCACGCCTAGCCCAGAGAGATTAGAGTTCAAAGGGAAACATCTTTAGAGTGGGTGACAGTGGTCCTGAGGTCCTGACAGTGCCTAGAATCTTAAAGTTGGGAAGGAAGTGGAGTCCCTGTACCTTGCCGGTGACTTGAACCTCCAGCTTTGGTGTCCACTCCACTGGTGCTCTCTGGAGTGGCCCCCTCTCCAGGGGAGGCAAGCTGTCGGTGGCACACTGTCCCCTGGATGCTGGGCTATTCTCTGCTTGGTTTTATTTTCATAGGCTGTGGGGAAAACTTTGGTCCCCAAAGCCAAGGAGCCAGAGCCCCTATAAGAACATCCCTGAAAGGACCTGACACGATTCACTGCTCCAGGACCACAGGGGCCCTTCTGTGCTCTGAGAGATTTAGAGGCTGAGTGGGAAGTTCTCAGACGTGGGTCAGTGCTGCAGGCACTGATGTCATAAGCCCCATCTAAAGGCTGGGTCAATTGAGTGCATTCCAGACCCTCCTCCAAGGTGAACTTCCTCTCCTGCTCCGCAAAGTTCACAATGGAGACATGGGGACTTCGGAGGCTTTCCCAGCTCAGGATAGCCCCAGCCCATGGAACAACGACAAGGCCTTGTTGAGGCCTCCTGTTGAGAACTATCAAAGATTCCTGGACAGTGGTCTCCACTGAGCTCTGGGGACTGGGGGTTTGGGGGCTGGGGTCAGGAGCTCATCTCACAGGCACCTCTGCAAGTGGGGATGACTGTCAAACATGGGCAAGGCCAGGGGAGACTGTTATGTCTGAGGTCATGGTTTCTTCTGGACTTTAGCCAGAGGCAGAGCCCCCAGCCGCAAACTGGTCCCCTTGCAGCTCTGCTTGGGAAGAAGCAGGCAGGGAAATTGGTTTCTTTTACTTCAGGATCATGAATCTCCCTTTGAGGAGGCAAAATATGTGATTGATAGCTCCTTATCTGTGTGCCGGGGCAACTGGACCTCAGGCATCAGTTACTTGAAATGAGTTACTCCTGTTTGTGAGGCCCTTACATGTCCTCTGTGTCCAAGACACCTATCCCCGCACAGAGCCCTCCTTGTGCCCACCCTGTGGATGTAAACTCACATCTCCAGTTATTGCAGCGTTCCTCCTTTGCTGGATGCATGTCTCTAACATTTACAGGGGGACCCGCAGAGGCACTTTAGCCACAAATACAGGACAGTGAGAAATTCACCTAAAAAGTGGTCCTGGGACCATGATACACTGGAAGCAAACCTTCTTTCGAACACCTCTTGCCCCAAGCCTCCTATGCAAAGGTATGCTCACAGGAGGAGATGCTATCACAGAGAATCCTGGACCATGGCTTTAGGTGGGATCAGTGTGGGGGAGATGGGAAGACTGGTATTGGGAAAGAGGAGCTCACGTGGTTTGCCTGCCTTTGCCCCTGCACCTGCCCTTTAGACCATCTCTCTGCAGCCACATACCCCTGAGCCAAGCAAGCAGCTGCTTGGGGTTAAAATGGGGCTGTGGTGGGCATGGGGATCCCCGTGGACTTCCCAAACACCTCAATTTCTCTCCTGCCAGGTGTGGTTCCAGAACCCAGGTTGGCCTCGAGCCAGGGGCTGACAGAGGGCAGGAAGATGAGACCCCTGGGCTCAGTACTTGCCTTTCCATTCTTCACCCTGATGGGACAGAAAAGCAGAAGGGGGAGGCTTAACCACCACCTGGGTTGTAAATTCTTGGGGAGAGCAGGGCCTTTGCCTCTTTGGATCCCTGTTCTTCCCACCCTGCCACAACCTCAGATGTTTTTAATCTTCCCCAGCACTTGGCAGACCTGCCATTGGCTTGCTGTAGACCCAGGCCCCCTGGTCCCCAGGCTGTCCCAGTGAGAGGAGCCACTGGGGAGAGACACAGCTGTGGTCCTTCAGTCCTACTGCTGCCCTTGTTCATTTAAAATTTCAGGTTTTCTTCTCCATCTCAAGTACATTTTGATGGCATGACCTGGGGAAATGTGGGCTTGAAGCCTGGAATGGCAGGACCTAATCTCACTGAGTGGCCCTTTTGAAGGACGCAAGGACTGGTGCTTATCTTTTTTTGTTGGAAAGAAAAGGGTAGATAACACTCCTTTCTCCAGAACAGATTTTGAGGAGACAACTTGGCCAGGGTTGGGTGTGGGGGCAGGGGGGATACAGGGTGGGCAGCAGGCCTGAGGCAAGCTGGGAAGAGCTCGAAGCACAGGCTTCGAGGAACACGGGCTTCCAAGTGGCAGGGAAATCTCCAGTTTGGCTTATAGTAAATACATGAGCCTATTAAAATCTATTGATTAGCAAAGGATCTCCATTTGATGCTCTTTAAACTCTAACATATGTTCCTAATAAATAATTCACATAATAGGTATTAATTAGAAGAAAAAAACTGCAAAAACAACAACAAAAAGGCTTGGGAGCTTAAAATGTGCACTGAGATGTTTCTTTGCCAAGCAGTGCAAACTGAAACCCATATCCAGTTGTGGAGGAAGCGCTGTGAGCCCTGGGTGCAGGAGCCTCGTCTTCCCTGCCCTCCATCAGCCTCCCGCTCAAGGCCACCCTGGCTTCTGGAAGCACCCCTGGCAGGGAAGAAATCGAGGTCTTTGGGAAGTCCGCAGGGATTCCCTCCTTCTGTCCATTAGTCATGGGCAGCATGCATCACTCTGCCCCTGTCCCCAGCAGGTCAGCAGTGTGACAGCTGCCTGCTGTCTCAAGCCCAGCAATACCACTCTAGGGGTGTCTGTGGATTCCTAGAACACACCCTCTGCCACCAGCAGGCAGACGACTGCTCGCTCAGGTATCCGCTGGGGACTGGGAAAGCCTCTGCCTCCTGGAGGCTCTGCTGGAATCCTCCTTACCTGGGCCCTCAGAGAGAGGGCAGAAGTCCAGGGTCAGTGATAGGAAGATCTTAGACCAACCCAGAGGAGATATCCCCCTCCGCGCTTTGTTTTCAAAAGGTCCCAAGCCCCTTGCCTTCTTTTCTCATCAATTTCCTTTGAGTTTTGGCTTCTTTAGCAGATAATCATTGCTTTTAACTTTGGAAGGATCAGGGCTTCTGGTGACCCCACCAAGGGGCCTTGTAGTTACATTCCTGGACAGAGAGGGTGGGTGATTTCTCCAGGTGGGGTGGCTCAGTTCGTGTCCATGGAGTAGGAGAGGGGCTACTCCCACCAGGCCTGGTCAGGCCAGGGAGATGGAAATTCATCTTATCTTCTGAGTGTATAGTTTGCAGCTCAGTTAGACCAACTGGGAATCGAGAAGATGGACAGGAAAAGTACTTTATACCCTTTGATGTCTACTCTCCACCAAATATTGAAAGAGTTTAAGGACTGGAGTAGAGAAGCTGCGGGGGGGTGGCCAGGCCCTTTACCCATCCGCAGGGCTGCCCTTGTAGGGCTGTGCCTTCCTGCCGAAGAGGGTTTCCATGGTTCTCTTGGTGAACTCAGGTCACTGAGTGTTGTCTCCACTGGCACTTTAAACCCATTTAGATGCCAAGCCAGCATCTAGCCTGGCGGGGAAACAGCAACACCTGGTTGGGGGCCTGAAGAGCAGGCGGGAGAGCTGTGGTGGGAGCCATGTGGCTGCCCAGGTGAAAGGAGTCCAGAAATCACCCACACCTTTTTTCTCCATGAATTGACTGAGCATTTAATTCCTGAAAGCTTTGCTCTCCTACAGGGCTTGGCTCCATTCTTTGTTTCAGAATCTCTCGGTGCTATTATCGCAATAACCATTTTCCTTCCGGTCGGCGGTGTTTGAAACGGAATGAATGTAACCATATGGAGGTCTCGGGTTGAGAAGAGACCTGTTGGGCTCTCGTTTAACACTTTCGGAATCAAAATCCAGGAAGAGAGGTTGGTCTCTGGGATAGATGCTCCCCTTCTGGGGTTCCCTTTCTTTACTACAAGTTCAAAGTTAAAGACCCAGCCTAGGCAGGCGCCTTAGACTCCTGAGGCCAGGTGGAGTGGTTGGCAATCAGTGTGGCCAGCACAAGGACGAACTCCAGTGCTGTCAGTGGGCTTCCTAATGTTTGTGGGCTGCCGTGCAATGGAGGTGGCAACTGGTTGGCCTACTTCTTGGAGAACTTTTAAGATCTCACACCATGGGCCTCAAGCTTCAGACAAGGGGGTGGGAGGGCCAGGGAAGTAGCCCAGTCTTGGCATTTCTTGTGTTAGCTGAGGAGGGTTGGGGTATCAAATACAGAACTGACAAGGTACTTTGAAGAAAAAGGCACATCCCTGCTAGAAAGGCAAAGAGGGAGTCCAGTCCCGTGGCTGGAGGTCAGTTTGGCCTCTGGGAAGACAGCGTGTGATTCTTGGCTGAAAGAATGAGGGATGGCCAGGGTGGGGCTCCAGACCCTATGTCACCTATTCTGTTGTTTAGGGTGGTGCCAGTGGAAGCCACTGAGTAGTCCGGACAGCCAGTGGTCAGACCACCATTTGGCAAGATTTAAGTTAGATGGATGATGGAGCCAGTGGCCAATGGCCAGGTTAAGTTGCTTGTTTTATTCATAGGGATCAACATTTCTTAGCTTCTATTGAGAGGCACCCAGATTCCAAGAGCAGAAAATACCACTGAATGAAAAATAGAAACCCTCCCAGTTCACGTAATGAGGGACTATTGCCTGGCACAGATCCCCAGAGGTGGGAAAAACATGCCTCTGGAAGCCAGAGGTTAGTTCCACAGAACAAAGGAGTTGACTGATTTGTCAAAAGCCAACCGTCACCTCTACTGTGGCCCAGATCTAACTGTCCCTGCAGTGACTTGTAGTAGGACTTTAAGTATCCAGCCAAGGGAAATGGGTGCATCTACAAGGGCAGAGTATCGAGATGCAACCAAGGTCATCAATGAAAGGCAGGTGATGGCCTCTGCTTCCTTCTTCCCCCCTATCAGTGCATCCTGGATCTGAGGCACCGTGGTCTGGGAGGGGCAAAGCATGGGAACAAGTGTTTTTCTGTTATTTCCTGTGGCTAGAAATGCAGGAATGGTCAAGAGCAGGAATCTCACAGAACCAGGCTTCCTAAGCCCTTAGCTAAATACCAGACTGTGCTGCTTTTCTTGAGGTGCCTGGGATGTGCCTTACTCCCCTCTGGCTGGGCCTTCTGTTCCAACATGGAGAGCTCTTCCCAGCCTGCTTCATGTGCTCAAAGCCTTCCCAGATCTCAGTTCCAATACCATTTCCGGGGGAGCACCTTCCCAGGCCTTCGGCCCCAGCAGCTGGCAAGGGACATCTCCAGGAGCCACTCCCTTGTGGCAGTTAGCACAATTTGAAATCATACAATTATTTGTGTGATTATTTGATTAACGTCTCTCTCCCCACCAAGACGGCACTTGCCTGGTTCAGCTCATCATTTTCCCCAGCCTCCTGCAATACCCCGCACTTAATAGGTACTCAATAAATATTTGTAGAATGCATGAATGAAGGGGCATTATAAGTTCTCCTTTTCCTCACATTCACCTGTGCAACCCTCATTCATTGGGCAGTTCACGTGAACTGCTTGACTGCCTGGCTCCAGGAGGAGCAAGGAAAGAAGGGGTCTGGAGCTGCAGGGAGGGACTTGAACCCATCTGAGACCCATTAGCATGAAGATGATAAAGGAGGCCACTCCAAAAACCAGAGGAGAACTCATGAAACGACATTCAAGAGGTCAGAGGCAGAGGAAGATAGACCAGCGTTGAAGGGTGGAGGACAATTTGAGAAGAAGAGGTCAGAAAACCAACAGCAGAGTTCGAAGGCGGAAGGAGGGAGGCGGGGCTGTAGCTGGTCATGAGGATGGTTACCGGCCACCTGCCCAGGTGTGCTATGGGTGAGTGGGGAACTGGAAAAGGTAAACATAAAAAGCGGCTCCACACTGGGGACTCTCCACAACAAGAATACATAACTTTGTGAGGATATACATACAAGAAAAGTTGTGGCAGTGTCACAATGTTAAAAAATTGGAAACAACCCAAATGGTTAATTGGAGAGTAGCTAAATCCACAGCACATTTATCCCTACGATGGGAAACAACGCAGCCTCGCCAAGAGTGTGAGAGGGACACGTGCACTGATGTGAAAATATGGCGATGCGTTAATTGGAAAAAAGCAAGCTACAGAACAATGTGCGTACTAGGATTCCATTTCTGTTTTTTGTTTTTGTTTTTTACAAAATTCCCTATATCATCTATAACTCCAGGAATTAAAATAAGAGCTGAGTCCAATTCTTTGAGAAATGTGCTGATGGCCATGAGGGAAGTCACCTGTGCTCCTTTGGCTACCACGTGGACCTGAGCCATTAACGGTTGGGCCATGCCACCACCAACTCTTGTAGACAAAACATTAACGTAGGATGAGACCAGTTGTAAGTGCTATATTTGCTGCATATGATAATATATCTAATGGGAAGTAATTTGCATGCATGATGCTCAAGCCAGCTGCCGCCTGGAACACGTTACACCGGTTTTCTGTGGCTCTTATGTGTGAAGGGTCTCTGGAGTCCCCACACAGAGCTGTCAGCGCGTACACGGTGGCATGGTGGAGACCCAGGCGACGAGGTGCATCATCAGGTACTGCTGCCATCCTCCTTGAACGAGGTGCATATCCTGTGGGCAGCCATCCTGCTTCTTAAGACGGCTTTCAACTCTGAAGGGCTGGTGGAGTACAGGAACAGCCCTGCATAGTGTGGCTGTACACACAGTGAGTGAGGGGTGTGTTCATCGTGCTTCGCCGTTATACAAGGAGAGCAGGAACATGCCCTTCTGTAACAGGTCATGTTCGACATCTAGACCAACAATAGAGAGACTTTCTGCAAGAGGCCCTGGCCAGAGTCCTGATTCATCACTGTACACCGAATGTGTTAGGTGTTCGTGTAGGTGGCTTAGGTCCCCATTTCTGTCTCTAAAACAAACTTCTATTTGTTTGCATAACATTGTGGATATATTTGTGCATTGAAAAATGTCTGGGAGGATGTGAACATAACCCACCTTTACCACTGTGTTCTCTGGAGGGTGGTACTTGGGGTAGGTTAGAGGGAGTCACACTACTCAACTCTCTCTGGGGTTGGTCAGAATAAGCACGTATTTCTTCTGCAGCAAAAAGAAAGAGGAGAGGCTGAATGCTGAGGAGTACGAGTGACTCTTGCCCTCTGGGAGCTCAGGCTCATTAGACAGGGGGGCAGCACAGAGGCCAACAGCACTGGGTGGAGTGGATGGGAGGGATGGGCAAACTGTCTACAGACTTCAAAGATCTTTTCAGAAGTTTTCTGGTGAATGGCATTTTTAAAAGAGAATGCTAGCTTAAAGAAGATGTATGGTGGAGGGAAAGTTTTGGGGTTGTTGTTTTTTTTAGTCTAGTGGGATGTGTTGGCACATTGGTAGGCTGAGAGGTAGGAGGCGAGGTCAGAAGTAATTTCACAGGATGTCTGGGGGAGGGATACTTGGCTGGAAGGCTAGCCTGGGGTGTGCGAGACCCAAAGCCCAAGTGGAAGAATTATCCAAAAAAAGTGAGGAGCCTAAGTGGGGGAATATGGAGAGATAACATGAGATGGGAGGGCCAGGGAGAGAGTTCCAAGCTGATGGCCTGGGTACTTCAGCGAATGGAGAGTGGGTATATATGTCCCAGAAAGGGAGCAGGCTAGGAACGGGGACAGTGGTTTGAGGACAAAGGTGCACTCTGGGAATGGATTAAAAGAGTTAGTAAACTGACTAGCAGCTGGCAGCAGAGGAAGACACAGCTGGATTATTAATTAAACCTTTATAATGGAACAACCCCTGGGTTCTGCACTTTTCTCTTGCAGAGCTCAAGTACAAGTCCAAAAAAAATGAAAAGTCATGTTCCAAGGCTGCAGACCAGCAAGGCAAGTCCAGCTCAAAGGGAAGAGAGTCAAGGGTGTTAAAGGGGTTGACCTTGAGGTGCAGAGATGACATGATATGGAACTGGAGATCTGCAAGTTGGGATGGTAGTCATGGAAGAATCTCCAAAGAAAGGGGCTGTGGAGAGCACAGATGGGGCCCCACAGGCGATATCTGGGTTTAAGAATTGGCTGAGGGGATGGATTGCAGAAAAAGAGGAGCGGGGCCAAGGTTCCTTGGAAGTTTTTAAAATTGTCTAGGTGGCAACAGCATTGGGGCAAAGATAAAACCCATGATTCTGAGGCCAGAGGTCTCCATTCATTCATTCAACAAATATTTATTGAGCACCTACTATGTGCCAGGCATAATTCTAAGCTCTCATGGGGAGGTGAATGTGGGAGTCCACTGGGCTGTTAATAGATGAAGATGGGAAGAAGAGAGCCATGTGGCACGGGGCGTGGGGCTCCAAGTGGAAGAGGAAGCATCACTTGGGAAGGAGCTAGAACGATCAGAAAGATGAAGCAGGTGGACAGGAGGAAGAGCAGCCCTCCCTCTTTGAGAAGAGGTGGAGGAGCACCAGCAGGGAAAGTCAGGCTTCAGACCAGGCAAAGGAGGGAAGGAAGCTGGTATGCTTTGTGGTTCCTCCTCACAGCCAGACCTGCTTCCCCACACACCTCGGGCCTCACCAAATGGTCCAGGCTCACAGATGGGAGAGGCAAATCTCTCTTCAGACACCACAAGGCTCCATCCTGGGACTGTGACCCTCCTCTGTGACTTCAGCTCTGGATTCTGGCCCTCAGCCATTGTGTGGAAGTGGAGAGAAACAGGAAGGGCCAGAGAGGGACAATAAAATAGATGCAGTGCTAGGAGAGAGAAAGGTCCAGGAAGGGAGAGATGTGAATGAAAACCAAGCAGAAGCCAGAAGATATTCCTGAAGGAAGGGTGTAGGTGCGCAGAGAGTAGGCAGGACTGCAAGACAGTCAGAAACAGAGGGAAATGGGGCTGGACACATATGTCTGGTTCTGCCATGTCTGAGGGGCTCCCATTAGCCAGCAAAGGTCCCTCTGATGGCTTCTGCTGGGGCAGGAAGAGGTCTGGGGGCAGTGATGGGGACCAGTGGAGCAGAGAGGGCCTAGAGTGAGATGGATGGTGACGACCTGATGACCTGGTTCACTCCACCTTAGGGAGGACACCTTTCCTTCTGCCTGAACACCCTGGCCCTTGCCCAGTATGACAGCTTCCAGACTGAGCTCCACTTCCTAGGGTCACCTGCTTTCACTCTGACCTGTTCCCTACACTGCTGACCTTGTCATTTGACTTGAGCATCCTATTCTTCATTTCCTCTCCGTTGGGGAGTGGGCATGGGGGTTGCCCCACGCACTCATGACATGCCCATCAGCAAGGCACCAACACTAAAACGCGGTGCTCTTAGATTCCAGACGAAGCTTCCAGGCAGGACCACCTGGGGCCTTCAGCTTCCCCTAAATGCCAAGAAGACTCTCCTCTAGGAAGAGCCTCTCTGAGTCTGGAATGTTCTTTCTGGAAGAGCTGGAGGCAGAAGCCTTTTGAGGGAGGCAGGGAGAGGAGCTGAATTCCTGTGGACGGCTTTTCCTCCTTTTGCCTTCAGATGCCAGTGAGGCCCCACCAGCAGGGCGGCAGGTTGCTCTTCTCATAGCCGCTCTCACAGCAGCTGCTGCCCCTGGAGGAAGAACAGAGGCAGCGGAGGTGGGCAGAGAGAGAAGTGCAGGCAGCGGGAAGCGAGGAGCAGGAGCCTAGCCCTCGGCTAAGGGACAGCATTGGCCTTGGTTACAGAGGATGGGAAAGGGAGCAGAGTGCTCAGAAGGAAAATCTACCCTTCCAGCCTACAGGTGGGCACCTGTGAGTAGCAGCAGATAATTCTAGGGGAGAACAACAGAAGAGGCAAAAAAGGTTGAAATTGCTTAGAAGAGGGCCTGAGGCAGAAGAGTGAAAAACAGAAAGTGCTAGAAACAGAACAGCTTCTGGGATTGGTAGGTGGGTTGTGGACAAAGTGAAGCCCTGCTGGGGGCTCCTTTGGAGGAGGGAGAAGGGCCCAAGGTGGCATTCAGGCAGGCACCCTGTCCTCCTTGCTTCACTGCGCTTCTGGGTGCGTGCTGGGGTCTCTATGCCATCCTAGTTCCCTGGCCTCCCAACCAGGGCTGGTGGCTCCTCTGGGGCCTTAAGCCTGGACCCTGAACTCTGAAGAAGGGGAAGTGCTGGGTGGGGCTCCCTCTCTGCCTCTCCTGACAGCCCCTGTGCCACCCTCCACTCCCGAACTTTGGCTCCATATGACTAAGCTCTGCCTTCATCTGAGACCATGCTAGTTCTTATAGACCAAACCTCCTCATTTGTACCCAGGGTGAGCTTGTAGGTGACAATGCCACTGTGGCCTGGGATGTAAGACATACCACCCTTAGGCCCTCCACCCAGGGCCGAATCACTGAAGACTGACTGTGGAAAGGGCAGGATAGGACCCCCCGGTGCCAAGCCCAACGCCAGGGCTCCGAACTCTCCCCCCATAACTTTTTTGGGACTCTTCTGCTCTCGATGTATCTTAACCTTACTTTAAGTTTATTTTCAGCTTAGAAACCTCTCCTGAGAGAAACCATCTACTTTGCTAACTGGGTCCTTGCCGCCCCAAAGGATCTCCTATTCCTGATATCCCAGGATTTTATTAACTGATTCATGATCTCTGCTGACATATCCTTACAGACTGGACAGCCCAGCTCGGGCCTCTTCTTTCTAGAACACTTGAGCTTCCTGGCAGCCTTCTCTGGACTAGAAAAAAGCCTGGTCACATCAGGCGTGAGGTAGAATAAACAGAAGCCCAAGTCGGTCTCAGGGGTGGAAGCCCCCTGCTTTGTGTCAGCATCTGCTGATTCTATTTTGCTCTCCACTGGTGATACCACCCGTTCACTGGCCTCACGTGCTCAGGGGTGCCCAGATCCCCGTCCTTCTCTTCCGGCCATTCTGGAAGCCATGCTTCCGCCATGCACACTAGGCTACGTTTGACCACCCCGAGTTCCGGTCAGCCATTTACTTCCCTGCTCCCCAAGCTGTGGCTTCCGCAGGCTGCCCGCCCCACCAACACCAGTGCTGGGGAACCGAACTACCTGCGTTGGGTGTCATTGTTGTTTGTGTACCTCTGTCCCCTTCAATAAGATAGCTCCAAGCTGCATAGACCACCCTCCTGGGAACAGTGCTCTGTGCAGAAACATGTATCTGTCAGTTCTGCTTTTGAGTTGTGCTTTAGTGATCATCTCTCTTATCTGTACATGTGTTGGATACACCTTCTTCCTGCCTCAGCCTTCTTCCCCCTTAAAACCCAGCCCCCAGGGACCTGCCTGTTCCATCTTTCCCCAGATGCCTCGCCCAGCTTTCTCTTAGGCAGTAGTTTAAAAGCCAGGTGTGACGGATCGTAGAGAGAGGGGGTCTAGGTGACTGTGCCCCAGCCTTTCCCTCAGTTCAAGCACACAGGTCCTCCTGAGTGTGGGCTTTGATAGGTAATCATTCCAGATCATAACAGAGGAGGGCGAAGAAGGGGAAGGCGTGAAGGCTCCAGGACCAGCCCTGGGTCCTCCCGATTTTGCTTCCTGGTCTCTATGGCAGTGTCACTGACGGCTCACTCTCTTCTTACGTTTCTATGGGACAGAAGCCTCACCTGTTTCTGCTCCTGTCACATTCTTCTCCAGAGCCATGCTCCAGCCCTCTCCACAGCTCCTGAGCCCTGCGCTGGGTGCAGGAAGCTGACCTGAATGGACTACAGGACGGCTCCCAGTGGGGTCAGGAGGCACTGGCCAAGGTCAGAAGGCAAATGTCACCTGGTGTGGCCCTCAGTGGGAGGCCCAGCTCTGGCCTGGCTGCCCTCTCGCACAGCTACCCCTCTGGTCTCAATCTGTGTGCACCCACTCTTTCTAGTCTTATATTCCTCTCTGAAGCACCCCGCCATTGTAGACTGTCAGCTGCGAAGCCTTTGTTTACACTGGCTTCCTGGCTGGCACAGTCCATCTGTCCAGTGTGCTTTCCCAGCTTCTTAAATCCATGTTTCCTGTTGGGAAACACACAGCATCTGGCGCTTGCCGGAGATTCTGAAGCACCTTTTGGGTAGGGTGGGAGGCCCCCAGCGCACTCGAGTGGACATCATGGATGCTCAGGAGGGACAGACTGTCCGCTCTGCCAGCGGCCTGCCCAGCTCCGCGGAGTGGACCTCTTCATTGTGTAGTCTTGTTGGCGGTTACGGTTCTTGAGTTCAGCTTAGAAAGCATTCAGAGCTAAGAACTCTAGTGCAACCGAAAGTTTATTCAGGAAGCAAAGCGGAAGCAAACCAGAAAGGAAGAATCAAGCAGGCCGCCCCACACCGCCCCGTGCTGTTGGCAAGGGCGCGTTAGCCGGGGGGGGGCAGTAACCACTACTAGTACTTCTTTTTTAAAATTAATAACCAAATTTTAATGAACTTTACCTCTCTTCCTAAGTTCTCTATAAAGGACTTAGGAAGAGAGCTGAAGTTCAGAGCAGCTTAGTTCTAAAAACAAACTTTAAACAAACTTTTGGATTTTAAACTACTTCCTTCTTTAAGCTGACTCATCTCGGGGTCTGTCATCTCCTGTCCTTTTACTGGAGTCATAAAAGGTTATGCTCCCGCCCCTTGATCCTCCTCTAAGGGGGTCTAAACCACCATGACTAACGACATGCCAGGGGAGCAAAGGTCATCTCAGGAGTGAGGCCCTAACCTACAACAGTTGTTTCCTTTAGTTTCCCCATTACTGGGCACCCGGGACTTTCGGCACCTGGCCTCTGGCTCCCACTCTGCTCATGCCTAACTGCCTGCTCTATCAGCATGTACTGTGAAGATGCTCAATGGCTGGTTTTCTAAACATAAAATTTGAATGTGCTTTCATTCAAAAGACATCTCCCTGAGATTCTGAGGCTCTTCTGGACCGCCAGGTGAAATGGCTGAATAGAAAGCATGAACCAGGGGGATGGGTGGGTCCCAGGATGGGGTCCCCATGGCTGGAGTTGCTGAGAGGTGGGGCCCAGAACAGTGGATTAACCCTGAACCTTGGGGAAAGTTGACGCTTCAGGGGCAGCACGGGAAGAGAACCGGTGCGAGAGGGTTATGAAAGGGCAGAGGTGGGAGCAAAGAGAGGAATGAAGAAAAATTGCTGACCCAGAAGTCTAGTCTCAACAGAACCCCTGGGACCATGTCAAATACCACCCAGAGGCCTGCACTGTATCCCATGAGCTGAGCTCAGCACAGCGGTGGCCGTCAGGGACCCCAGCAGGGAAGGAAGGGGCTGCCTGTTTGTGGCCCAGACACAGGGAGAGGCTGAGGGTTAAGTCCTGGAGGCTGGGTGGGGCGGCGGTCCTGGGTCCATCGCCCCCTGGATGCCTTGGGAAACAGCCAGGGTCAGTTGATGGACACATGGGCGTGATGAGGGGAGCGGGGCGGTGGGCACGGCAGGGCTGGTGAAGGTCTCTGCACTCCGAGCTTTTCCTTTCCTCAGTGAAACAGCTGCTGAGGGCCTCTTTAGGGCTTTGGGGTCATGGCTGCAAGAAGTCTGGAGATGTCATGGCCAAGTGACAGCATTGGCTGAGGGCACACATTGACCTGGACAGCAGCCTTCCCGAGGCAGTTCGAGACCTGTGCAGCTGTGGCTGAAAGAACAAGTGGGGGGCTGTTCCCAGGCTGGGGCATGGGAAGGGGGCTGAGACGTACCAAGAAGAGCCCAGCGGGGTGGGTGTTGGTGAGGGATCTGAGCACTGAAGGAAGGAAGGGAAGCCCAGGTGTTGAGACCCAGCGGGCCACCAGGACCTGGAACTCTCAATGAGATTTTTAAATGGCAACATTTTTATAATGACTATTTGACTGTCTTTGTAATCAGAAAAAAAAGTCAATTAAAAAGAAAGACTGCCCAAATTCCCATCAACAGTACAATGGACAAATGAAGTGTGGTGTGCCTCTGTAGTGTGGCACGGTGCACAAGGCCCTCAGCCGCGTGGCTGCCGCTCACAGCACGGAGCTGTTGAGCAGAAAGGTCAAACATGAGAGACTGGGTATGATTTGTAATCGTTTATGTAAACTTCAAAGAGCAGGCAAAAGTAATTGGCGGGGTGAGGTTTCAGGATAGTGATTACTCTTGGGGAGCGAGAGCCCCAGAAAGGGATGAGCCTCCCCAGGGGCAGCTGCTCTCCCCTGAGCGGACCTTCCGCTAGCTCCTCGGGGCCCTTCAGGTGGTGAAAAGCACTGGCCACGCATCTCGGACGTGGACATTTTTCTGTCTTTTATTGGTGCTGCTCCGCTGAAAAAAGAGACATGAAGCAATTCCACTGGGTTCTGAGCCAGTCACTACCGTGACGGCCTCCACCGGATGTTGGACCTCCTCCGGCCAGCTGGAAACAGCAGCCACCAACGCTGCTGCCACAGTGAAGAACGCCGCCCTCTGTCTTCTCCCTCTGCCTTCACCAGTTATGGTGAAAGACGTTCCAGATGAGCAGCCATATCATAAACGCTAAACGCCATTTTGCCTCTGGAATCCTCTGGCCTTGTCACTGGTGTCCCAGGTGACGAGTGTGGCTCTACAGGTTGTGCTAGCTCCACGGAGCAGGCCATGCCAACCCCAGCTGCCCTGGATCCACCCAGGGGACTGCCCTTTTCTAATTTGCCCAAAGGTGCCCAAGAGAGTCTCCACATCCCAGCTAGAGGTTGCTGGGCAAACGCTCTCCAGGTCTCACAATGTCTGGACCAGAAAAAAGGGAATGCGAGGCTTCAACCATAGTGTTACACCAACAATAGTGATGGGTATAGAACCTTCATTTTTCAAAGCACAGGCAGGGGCGCTGTCTGTGACCAGGGCAGGAGGAATAAAAGCATATCTCCTGGCCACAGTTCCTAGGTAGCCATGTGAGTAGGCTAGTTTGGACAGTGTGGTCAACAGCCTTCTCCCTTGCCTCTGTGTGTCATCAGCAGATCCTGTGGGTGTCATTAGTTTGCAAGACACGTGTGTGTGGCATTGTGTGCACCCCGCTGTCATCCTGATGCTGACGGAAGCCTCTGCAGCTGCATTCACGTCTCAGTTCCTGCTCCTGACGTGGGTGTGTCATGGAGCTGAGGCGCCGGCTCCCAGGCCCTCCCCCAGCAGGCTCTCTGCTCATGGCTCTGCACTGAGCTCCCTGCCGCATCTGGTCAGGGGCCTAGACTTTTTATTCTTCAAGACACATTTGTTTGTGCCACCACCACCCCCAACCCTGCCCCGTTTCAAATACACTCTATGGCTTCCTGTAAGATTTTTATCATTTAAACAGCTCCTTTTGATTGTTTTCCTTTACTAATGGTCACACTTCATCCTAGTTCCTTTGTCTGAAGTTGAGTTCTTGAGGGGGCACATACATCTGGAGCCTTCCCTCCACCTCCAGAGCATTAAATACTATCACACGGGCGGCAAGAGCATCAGTGCCACCCCAGGGCCCCTCCCACCCCAGGGTCTCTCTTTGGAGAAGGAGACCAGCCTGTTTCCTGTCTTCATGAGTGAGAAACTCATCTTAGCCAAGAGCCACCCTTCATTGTCTGGTCCCAATGAGGCATCAGCAGTTGGAGTCAGGAAAGGAGTCAGGAATTTCACATTCCTGAGGAGTGAAATGGCAGCTGACGGATGGGGCAACAGATAGAACTCATCATCCAGAGAAGTGGCGCAACTGGAAAAGGTAACATTCTAGAAAGCTTGGGGGATATCTCAGGGCACCTAGTAAAAGGAGATCTGGTCGCCGAGACCAAGCCCGGCACGGTTGTGTGATGACTGCGTGCCGCTCCCCACCTCCGGTGGAATCCATTGTTTAGGCAGCCCCAGGTGCAGCCTTGCAGTGCAGTCCCTTCCCAGAGAATTGCCGGAGGCCAGAGCTGCCGGCCATCCCGCAGTGAGCGGCCCTCCACCTACCCTCTTCCACTCACTTCTGTGGAGACTGCACCCCACAGCCCCACACAGCATTTTATCTCTCGGCTTGTGATAGGTGTGTGGGAACAGTTGCACACGTTGTCTTTGCTTTTTGTGGTGGTGGTTAAATGAACAAGCTTTTAATACAGCTCAGGTACATAAAATACTGTACACTATAAAAGATTAGAAAACCAGAGCTTCAAGTCTTGTTTTTAGAAAGCCATTAAGCTTAAGAAAAAACCGAGAATAGTCAGAGAACAAGTATGAATGACTCATGGGCAACGGAGAGGGGATTGACTGTGAAAGAGAGGGGTGAGCTGGGTGGATGGGGGCAAAAGGAGAAAAAAATGAGGACAACTATAATAGAATAAACAATTTTAAAAAGAAAGAAAGAAAACTAAGAATAGAGAGCAGCCTTGGCTGGTGTAGCTCAGTGGATTGAGCGCTGGCCTGCGAACCAAAGGGTCACGGGTTCGATTCCCAGTCAGGGCACGTGCCTGGGTTGTGGGCCAGGTCCATGGTTGGGGGCACATGACAGGCAACCACACATTGATGTTTCTCTCCCTCGCTTTCTCCCTCCTTTCCCCTCTCTCTAAAAATAAGTAAATAAAATCTTAAAAAGTAATAACTTTTTTAAAAGAATAGAGAGCAAAACTGCAACAAGGGCCAGGGTGAGGCCATGGCATCCACGCCCCACACTTGGTACAAAGCAGCAGCCGCCTCACTGGAGAGCACACTGAGGTGCTGCGTGGGCACAAGCAGTGCGCCCAGCCTGGGCGTGGGGTGGGGAGCTGCATCGGGGTCCTATTGTCACTTGGGCATTCTCAGACTGGAACAGGCCACAGAAGACCAAGAAGCAAAGATAAAACAAACCAAAAAGACCAAGAACTGGCAAGCACGAAGAGGGTATCGAGTTGGAACATCCCCCGACTCTGCATAGCCCCACCCTTCAACTCTGGATTTGGTTCTTCCTAGGAGCTGTGTGGGGTTCCTGTGATGTGCCTGTTCAACACCGTCCACAGCAGAGCCTCGGCCGCGGTCCGACGGCGGCGACCCCTGCCGCGCTCTCACATGGTCTGACGGTGGTGACCCCTGCAGCGTGCTCACGTGCTGGGGCCTCTCATTGCGCTGCGTGCCGCCCACGAGCCAGTGAGCTGGCCTCTTCTCATCGTCCCTGCTGGTCCACCCCTCCTGGAGAGCCCGCAGGTCAGTCACTTGAAATATTCTGGAAGATCAGCATATTCATTTCCAGAAGGGACAACGAAAATCCCCTGTCCCCAATGTCTTCTCAAAGCTTCTTGAACCCATCTGCATCTCGTCTCTGAGCCATCATGAGATGTGCTAAGTCAGAGTTGTGCCGGAGAAGCCTCGCAAGGAAGGGCCTGCAGGGCGGCGCCACCCCACGGCTTGACCACAAGCCGGGAAAAGCAGTGACTTGGTGTTTACAGAGTTTCTGAATCCCTCTCATAACTTCAGTGCTCCTGCGCACATCCCGACACCCAGCTGGAGGAGGGACATGCTGCCCGAGTTGGTGTACCCCCCATGGATGTGTAGCACGCTCAGTTTTGGCTTCTCTCGAGCCCACTCTAGGACCTTCTCTTTATCAGTAAGGTCAAGGGGTCCGAGCTGTTTTCCCTGCGGTGCTACACATGGGTCCAGGAGGTTGTCAAAATTTTACTCAACATCAGGACTCCATTTTCCATCAGGTGGAGAAATAACTGAAGTAGCTCTTTCCAGAGTCTTCCATCTTTGACTCCAAGTCATCGCATGCTAACTATAAACAGTCCTTGAAAAACAGGGCTTGAACATTCGTAGTACTGTTAGGATAAATAGTAAACCAAGGCAGGGAGGGGGAGGGAGACACGTCTCACCCACTGACTCAGCAGTCCGGAGCCTGGTCCGTTAAGATTGCCAGGTGTTCCGGTATCACAAGAAACACCATGAGAGCACAGGAGGAGAGGAGCCCCTGAAGGTCTGTGCATATCGCTTCCATGGGAAAGAAAGCCTTTGTAACTGTGTATGAATCCCAAGGTCTGGAAGGGGGAGAAGGAGGGGTACCTAGAAGCTGGCTAAAGTATACAACCCCTGAACCCCAATAGTCAGGGCACCCAGACTGGCTGGGTGCTCACTTGTAGCTTCTGGCTCAAGTGTATAAAATAAACTTACTAATACACTTACTAATAACTTGATTTCCTCCACACATGGGGCATTCAGTCTAACTGGGTTCCTGCCTATAGTTTCGTGCTCAATTGTATTTCACAAATAAACTTGCTATCTCATTTCCACTATACATGCTGTCTCTCGCTTATTCTTCTCTTGCAAGCAAGGCAAGAACCAAGAAGAGGGAGCCCCCAGACTGGAGTCTCCCCAGTAACAGTACAAGCAGAGTTTCTGAATAAGGTCATGGGTACCATGAACAATATTCTTGTCTTCATGGATACATTTCTGAAATTTTTACTCTCCTCATTTTCTAGATGAGCAGAATCAATGGCAGCATCCAGTAAGGCCCGAAGGAACCCCTTCCGGGGTCTCAGGGCTGGCACCCGAGGTGCAGCCACAGCTCTGATGCCTGCTCCAATCACCAGCACAAGACCCCCGGCGTCTTACCTTTTCCACTTGGAGATGGTGTCCTGGCCTCTCTGGTAGAGGGTGTGCCACCACTGAAGAATCCAAAAATGCTGTCTGTATCAGGGGCCTGGCTGCCTGTAGAGGCCATCGAGTCTTGTGTCCCTCCTCCAAGGGCTGCCACCACCCCATGCCCAGCACAGGCACACTCAGTGTGCACGCTCACTTGATGTGGCCCAGGTTTTCCCTCCCCCGTCTTTGTTTTTCTGCCACTTTGTTTTTCAGGCCTGTTAGTGTCAGATTGTGTGGGTGAATTTCATTGTTACCCCATTTGTTTAGAATCCCTTCATGCTTCCTGCTGACTGTTCATTGTCACGGAGCCAGTACCGATCAGAATCTTGTTCAGTATGGTGCTGGTGGGTGTCTTCTCTGATTTTAGCTGAAAAACTGCCCTGATTCTATTTGAGTCTCACTCCCAGCAACTCAGAGCCGTTCTCCAACCTGTGCATTCAGTCTCAGAGGCCCTGGTGTGTCTCATGTCCTGCACTGAACAAACAACTCGGGATGAGCCCTTACTGGTGCAGCTCAGTGGATTGAGTGCTGGCCTGTGAACCAAAGGGTTGCCGGTTCAATACCCACTCGGGGCATGTGCCTGAGTTGTGGGCCAGGTCCCCAGCTAGGGGCCTGTGAGAGTTTTTTCTCCCTCTTTCTCCCTTCCTTTCTCTAAAGATAAATCAATAAAATCTTTAAAAAGAAAAGACTTGGGATGAGCAGGGGAACTATATGATGAAAAACAAATAGCAGGCAAGGGTGGGAAGGACTGGATGGAAAGGTGAGCCCAGGCTGCAATAGTCAGAGGCAGAGAGGACAGCAGCAAGCACGCATGAGAGTTGATCTGGGGGTCACAAGTTCTAGAATCCAGGAACAAGTTAATAGGGGGTTGGGCTCCAACAGAGTTTGCAACGTTGACGCAACATAACATTCCATTGTTTATTTTCTCTCTGAAAATGAGATATTCAAGATTATAGAGTATATTTTTGATAACTGGTGCAAAGACTGGATGTATAGTCCTATCTGGCATAAATCAGCCTCAAAATTTATTGACAGAAATGTAAGTTTCATGATTACTCCATATTGGTTATGCACTCTTTTTAAAAAAAATTTTATTGAATGTATTGGGGTGGCATTGGTTAGTAAAATGATTTGGGTTTCAGGTGAACCTGTGTGCGGGTTATACGTGCTTGGCACGTTTATCTCCTGGAGCCGCAGTGGTGGCTCCTGCACGGACATGCGTGAAACCCCCACTCCTGATGCCTCTTCTCTGGCTCTCCAGGCAGAGTTACGAAGGTGTCACTGTACGATACATAGTCTTACTTCTAAAGTTTGGATGCTCTGGGGTAGCCAAAAGAAGCTAAACCTTTACATACTGAAATAATAATTTATTCCTTTGAGAGTACTGGGCTGAATGTACAAATACAAACACAAAATGAAAAATAAATTAACTTGGATTTTTTTTTTTAAATAAGAGGGTTAGGGAGATGGAATGAATGAGGCAGAGAGAGGCAGCTGAAGAAGCCCCAACATTGGGAAGAAGAGGGAGAGGTATGAAGCTTCATGCTAGGGCAGGATGTTCTGTCAACCTGAGGTGACCTGGAGGACAGGCATTCTGGGCGTGGGGGCAGAGGAGGGAGTCTGGGAGATGATGGCCCCCACATTTTGGGACCACAGACAGGCAAACAATTGTCAATCTGTTAGAAACCTCTCTTCTGTGGCCACACTTGTGCTGCTTGGTGTGGCCTCAGACTCTTCTAGCATTGGCTCCAGCTCCCACCCTCCCTTCCCCGCCCCAACAGCACAGTCCTCAGCCAGCCCACCCCCAGCCGGACTGAAAGTGTGTCTTCCTGGGCACACAGGTGACCATGCCCTGTCTGTCTCTCCCTCTTCTAGGCCCCCAAACCCAAATAACAGGAGTCCCTCCCCACCAGGCCTTTCCCCACTTGCTCCCTTATCCCCAGCAAACAGATTCTCTCCAGACCCACCACCTCAGCCGGCTGTCCTCTTGGACAGGCCCAAGAGAGGAGGGCTGCTCCGGCCTTGGCCCAACCTCCACATGCCTTCAGAAAGGCAATGAGGAAGTAGATAAGAGGGAACAGGCCTCCAAAGTGTCCTCCTTTTTCTGGGCCCAAGGATGCATGCTGTAGTGTCACCTAGGAGTGCTGTGGCTTTTTTTGTTGTTGTTTTTGGTATCTAGGTATCTTCAGCTTCCCACCCCACCCCTCACTTCCCATCCCTCTCTGCCCATCTCCAAGGCCTGCCTGGGTCCATTTGCCTCCAGAAAGCTTCCTTGGTTTACTCCAGCCCACCTCCATCTCCCCAGTCCTGACAGCACAGACACCTTGCTGTCTGCATTCCACTTTTTTCTCTATCAAGATAATAAACTCCTTGAGGATAGGTCTGACCCCCATGTCTTGTAAAGCCCTCCCCCCTTGGGGGCAGGGAGGGAAGATAAGGAGTGCCTGAGGGCTAACAGCCTGTGTCCTGATGGCTAAAGGCTTGAGGTTAAAGAGTACTGAGTGGGCAGCCCCTGGCTGCAGGCAAGGTTGGCTCCCGCACCTGCTGAAGTCTCAGCGGGGCAGAAGCAATGAGTTCTCCAAGGGCGATGGCCTGGGACATAGGACTCTCTCTGGAACAAGGGAACATAGGGAAAGCTCAGGTGACCAGGGCCCCGATGGGGGTGAGGCAGGGGGATGAGGGCTCCAACAAGGGGAGGCCCCTTGGGAAGGGTGTAGACTTAGGAGCAGGACTGGGGGTTGCAGGGGAACATTGTGTGGGCTGAGTTTTGGAACTTCTGCTTTGTATATGGGACCACTGGGCCCTCTAATCAGTCCTGCCCCAACCAGGTCAGCTTAGAGAGAGAGGTATGGAGGGCAGTGATGGGGTCTGGGGTACAGGGAGGTCCCTCCCAGGCCCAGAGCTGGGGTCCACATCAGGCTCTCAGAGGGCTGGAAACAGGGCACAGCCCCGGTGGTCAGCGAACATAGGCTGGACTGAACTGAACAGCGAGGGTAGCAAATGATCTTTCAAATATTCCCACCTCCCAGGGAGGGAGAAACAGAGTGGGAAGTGGGGGAGAGGAATCTGGAGTATTTTAGCCAGGGCTCGGTTTAGACTGTGCTTGACCTTCATTAACAACTGATGTGAGGCAAGGCAGCAGGGGAGGCTCCTGCTGGGGCAGTGAGACCAGGGTTCCCATTAGAGACAAGCCAGGTGTTAGAATGTACTGGGACACGGAGAACATAAGCCAGAAGGTTTGCGTCACCAGCTGAATACCTGAGCACGAGGTCCCTACCACTAGAAGCAAATGAGACCTAGCCGCCAGCATCCTGCTGGAAGCTGGTTGTGCCCCTCCATCCTCACTGCCCCTTCCCTCTCACTCTAGTTTTTCCCAGAGACAAGGCCCGTCAATCTCCTGGCCTTTCTGTTGCTGAGTCAGCCATCCCTAACCAGAGCACATTGTCTTGCAAACACCTCACCCCTGGACACCTGGGGCAGATCAGCAGGGTGACCCACCCTCCTGGGGGTCTGCCACACACCCTTAAAAGCCCTTCTGCCCTTTCCCTGCTGCTGCCGTCTGTGTGGACTCAGCCTGTCTGATCTCAGTGTCCCACCTCGAGTAATAGCCCTTAATTGGACACTTTTGGCTCCCTGTCCTTTCTTAGCCACCTCGGCTACCGAACAGCAGGCAATCTGAGGCAAAGAGGTCTCCAGGAAGCAGCTTTTCCCGGGGGAGCAGGCCCTCAGCACCATCATCCACTCCTCATCCACCCTGATCGATTCCCACATAATAAAAACTGTCTGGCTTCTTCTGAAACATTTGTTCTTTTGCACACTGCTGGCTCATCTCATCCCTCCAGCTCAGCTTACCATCCCCCTCAAGAAGGTCTTCTCTGAAGCCCACAGCACTCCCTCCCCGACCAAGGCTGTCCTATCTCCCCGCTGGTTCTGTTTTCTTCCTAGCACTTCTCATTATCTGGATTTATCTTGTCCTGATTTCCTTGTCGGTGTCTGTCCCTCCTCCCAGGAAGGAAAGCTTTATGCAGGCAGGTCTGGTCTCTCTCGACTGCCACTGTCCCTTCTAGATTGGGCTCTGATACAGAGGGGCATTCAATGAGTATTTGATGAATGAATGGATGGGTGGACGACAACAGATGGATAAGCACCAGGTCTCAAGTGGGATGGGGGTGCATATCAAGCCTCCTTGACTCTCATCTCAGGACCTTCCTCTGAGGGAGCTGCCAGCTGGTAGAGAGGGCATTCTGGGCCTGGCTAGCCAGTCTTTGCTCCCTGATGATGGCATGTTGAAAGACATATGGAAGGGAATCCAACCTCAGTTTCATTTAAACCCGAGTCCCTGGAGGCAGGGAAAGGAAGGACCAAAGATGTGTCATTCTGGTCTACCTGCCCAGGTGTGGGGCCTGCTCTCGAGGGCTAGACAGTAGAGAGGGGTGTCTGGGGCAGGGGAAGGACTAGTGTGGTCTCCAGGTTGTCTGATGGAGTGGGAGGCGTGGTGCTGTGCACAGTGAGCCTACAGGGCGTCACGGTCCTTGGGGAGCAGTGGCCAGCACAGTGATGGGCAGTGGGGAGGACCTTGAGCTAGGTGCAGGAATGTGGGGCTGTCCCGCTGCCCCAGCCCAGGCATTTGGGTGTTCTGGGTGGAGGCTTTAACCTGGATCTCTTTCAAGGTTTAGCAGTGTCAATCCCGTCCACTTTTCTAGCTAACCGCACTGTCACGGCCATGTCTGAGTCCCTGGCATGGCCAATACAACGATAAGTCAAAGGAAGAGAGGGCACCTGGAGATTTGCCCCTAGCCCACAGGGTCCCGCCCCCTCCAAGTCCAGGAAATATCAGGCGGTGGAGGCAGGGGTGGGGCTGGGAAGCTCAGAGAGGAACTCGGGAACTTCACTGGAGGTGGGTCCTAGAATAGGTTGTGATGCCTTTTTCTCTCTTTAAGTGGCTCCTTCCCTCTTTCTCTACTTGCTAGGGAGCTCAAATCTTTATTTTTAAGGGAGAAATATCTGAGTTTGAGGAAGAGGAATCCCAAGATCATATTCATCTGGGTGGGAATATTTAGTGCTAGAGTCCCTTCCATACACCTGTCCTCCGGGGAGTGTAGGACAAAATTACTCACAGAGCAAGAGTGGGGGGTGGGGGAGGATTGCCCTTCACCCCACCCATGTCCTCTTTTCCTGTCCAGCCATGGCCAGGTGCCTCGCCCCTGACGGAGGGTCCACAAACATCCCATAACATCCCCAAAAAGCATTCACTACTGAGACTTGGAGAATATTTGGGGCTTGGTGTCTGGGCCCAGGAGATGAGAGTGAGGCATGGTGGCCTTGGAGGCTCCACTCTTGCCCATGGATCATCCATCTGATGAGTGTCTGCAGCCTCCCACACTGCTGTCCCCACAGAGCAAGGTGCCCCGTTGGGCTTTTCCTCCGCATGGACCTGCCATCCTCTGAACCTGCCCCCACTCCCACTGTTGTAGAAAATATGACTCATGGGAGATGAGAGGGTAGCGAAGGGAGACTTTATTTACACATGCAGGCTCAGAGGAGTCCCCTCCAAAGTCTGAGCCCCAAACTAAGTTTCACTCTTTCTTTATAGCTAGAGGGGCGGGAAGTCCTGCAGGGTGGAGGTGGGAGAGAGAGCTAGGGCAGCCGGAGGTCCTGCAGGGTGGAGCTGGGAGAGAGAGCTAGGGCAGCGGGAAGTCCTGCAGGGTGGAGCTAGGAAAGAGCTCGAAGCAGGTCTACAGAAGCGGAAGAGAAGCAGTTATTGTATCAGCCTTGGCAGGGAAGGGGAGCCGTCTTGGGGTGAGCCTTTTCGCCCTGATTTTCCTCTACATTTCCCCCCTTTGATGCCTATGTTAGAGAATGTCATCTTAGGCATCACTCTTATCTTCTAGGTGGGGTCCCCCCACCTTTGGTAGGCTCACCGCCCACCCGGCTGCTAATATAAGCAAGATCCATGATAATCTTGGGGTCACCATTTTGCCTGGGTGGCTAGTGAAGCCAGCATGTGATACCCTCGAGCGCTGAGATGAGGGCCACATAAGCTAGTCCCAGCGCAAGCCGCTGACCATTGCCCCAAGCGCTTGGGGCCACAGTGACCAGTCCAAAAACTGCTGCGATGAGGTTGAGGATCAGCAGGGCTTGCCAGGAGCACTTCTCCATTCCTTTGTAGCGACTGGCTGGATCTTGAGGCGGGGGCAGGGTGGGGGGGTTCGCTGGGTCCGGGATGGCTCGCCATCTCTCCTTGTCACCTCCTGGTTCAGTCGCCCCTTTTACTCGGCTGTAGTGGACCCAAGGGATGATTCCTGCAACTATAAGAGCAGTGGGGGAGGTTAAAATTACCAGGTGGGGTCCAGTCCATGTGGGCTGGAGCGGCTCACTCTTCCAATCCTTGACCCAAACATAGTCACCCAGTTGCCAGGGGTGGACTGGGCCTCCTAGGGGGATACATTTTCTCTCTAAGGTTGTTTTGTGGATCTGGGCTATAGTTTTTCCAATTCTAGCAGAAAGGTCTCCTGGCTAGCTTTCCCTATTAATCTGACATCTCCCTGGGGTAACGTCAGGACAAGTGGGGGCCTACCAAAAAGGAGTTTGAATGGGGTATATCCTGCCTTGCCCGGGGTGTTCCTTACTCTAAATAAGACTAGGGGAAGCAGGTCCGGCCAGGGCAGCCCAGTCTCTTGGTGGAACTTAGCCAGGGTGGTCTTCAGGGTCCTATTCATGCGCTCCACCTTGCCTGAGCTCTGCGGGCGGTAGGCCGCATGTAGGTTCCACTTGATTTGCAGGTGCTTAGTCAGTTCCTGCACTGCTTTGGCTGCAAATGCCGACCCATTGTCACTTCCAATTGAGAGGGGGAGCCCATACCTGGGTATAATCTCTTTCAAGAGGACTTTCACTACCTCCCGGCTTTTCTCAGTTCTGGTTGGGAAGGCCTCTACCCAACCGGTGAAGGTGCAGACGAATACTAATAAGTATTTGTAGCCTTTACTGGGTTTAACTTCGGTAAAATCCACTTGCAGGTCTTCGAAGGGCATGCGGCCGCTGGCCTGAACCCCGGGCGGCCCCTTCGGGTTCCGGGGGGGGAGGTTGTTTCTGGCATACATGGCACATCGGCCACTGATGGAGGCACAGAGGCTGGCGAGCTGAGCTATAAAATGATACCTTTTAAGCAGGTTTTCAGGGGCCATCTTTCCCAGATGCGTAGCTTGGTGACACTCCACTACCAGGCCTGCCGTGTGTCCTTTAGGAACATAAACCCGGCCATCTGGCAGCTGCCACAGGCCCGTGGGTGTCCTAGTGCAGTTCTCCTTTTTGGCCCATTTTTCTTCCTCTGGCAAATAGGCTAGCCGAACTAAGTGCTGGGCAAGCAGGGGACATATGTGAGGCCCGGTCGGTGAAGTGGCTGCCGCTGTCCCCTCCCTTGCTGCCAGTTTGGCGGCCTTGACGGCACTTTGGTTACCCAGGGCTATCTCGGTCCTTTCTCTCGGGTGCCCCCTACAGTACATGACGGCCACTGCCTTCGGGGCCCAGGCGGCCTCGAGGAGTTGAAGAATCTCCGTGCCGTCTGCTGTGAGCAGCCCCCTTCCCTTTAGGAGCTCCCCTTCCCGTTGGGGTCGCTGGGCTGCCCGAGTGCCGCTGCGGGTAGGGCCGCTTTTTCTCTCACTCTTTTCTTTGCCTCCTTGTCCGCTGCCTCCTCGCGGTTGTTACGGCCTTTACTGGCGACTTCAGTCAACTGGCTAACGTTCATGCCGGCGAACCCCCCGAGCTTCTGCGGGTTCTTCCTGATGCCTGGGGCGGACTGGGTGACGAACGCAGTGTTTAGCGTTCGCTGGTTGTTGGGGCTCTCAGGGTCGAAGGGGGTATATATTCGGTAGGCCTCGCAGAGCTGTTCGAGGAAATCGCCCGGGCATTCTTCGTGCCGCTGGGTGATCATGGCAACTTTGGACATGTGAGTGGGCTTCCTGGCCCCTTCTCGGATACCCCGGAGCAGTGCCTCTCTATACCTCTGCAGAGCTGCCCTCCCTTCCTCGGTGTTGTGGTCCCAGGTCTGCCGCACCTCTGGGGCTGCTTCTCTGGCCCAGGCCTCCAGATCAAGGTCCCTACCGGGGCTGTATTTTGCAGAAACTTCTGGGCCTCCTGAAGGATCTGGCGCCTTTCCTCGGTGTTAAACAGGGTAAGGACAGTCAAATCATGTTGGCCAATGAGTCTGCATAATGGACTCCATGAGGTCGATGAGGGCCTGGGGCTTCTCCAAATACGCTGTGGTAGAGAAGGGTTGATAGTAGGCCATGGTCCATCTGGCCTTCGGGGTTCTGCCAGCAACCGGGGACTCATCCCGGGCTGGGTCCCAGGCCGTCAGTGGGGAAACCAACGGGGGAGGTGTTTCCAGGGCCAGCATCTGGCTCTGAGTGCCCGGGCGTAAGGCAGGGGCAGACTGAGAAGGGGAGGTTCTTCATCTTGAGGTCCCCGGAGGATCGGGTATCTTCGGTTCCTCGCACCCTGGCCGGCTAAGACTTGCGAATGGCGCCCTTGAGTGGCCCTTGACTGGCAACATCCTGGGGCCACCCCGAGGCTCCTCGGGGTTCTCCATCTTCCAGCGCAGTCCTGGAGCCACCTTGGGGGTCTTGGGCAAGCTCTTGCCACTGGTCAGTATAGACATATTGATCTGGGTGCCCTGGCCGGCCTGTGACGAGATGCACTGCCCTAATGGTCCCTAAGTCTAGAGTCCCCTCGGGAGGCCAGCCCACCCCAAAAATGGGCCACCCGCACTCACAAAAGGTGCTCAGGGTGTCAGGATTCATGGACGGGTCCTGACCCCTGAACCTGGAGAAGTTCCGGAGCATGCAATCGAGGACCGTGGGAGATGACTATCCCCTTCCCATACTCCCCCCCCCCATATGGCGCAGACCAACAAAGGGTTGGGGTGTCTCCCTGGGGAGACCTCTCAGATGCTCGTCTGGCCTCTTCCCTCGCGGGGACTTAGGCTGGTCTTGGCTAAGGCTGCCCGTGTAGGGTCCAGGTCAACCAGCTGTTATGCTGCATGACGCGCTGAGGAACCGCAGGTGAGGGCCCAGGCAGACCCCGTGGATTTGATCTGTGGGGCCACACACACAACCACACACACATTCAGAAACCAGACTTTCCGAGGCTATGACATTCCCTCCCCATCCCACAGGGAGCCCTGCCTGGTGGCCTGGAGGCCTGTGAGAGGTGATCAGTCTCTTTCCCACCCGCTGGGTGGCCTGCCTGGGGTATCGGGTTATATGGCCACTCACCCGAACCTGACCTGACGCCGCGTGGCTCCCAGTATTCCGTTCGCGGTCAGGATCAGATCTGAGAACGCCTGATGCTCCACAGGCCCCGGTGAAGTGGTTCCCGAAAGAAGCCGGGTGGCGCACCTCCCATTCCTAATAGGGCTCCCCGGAGCGCCCACGTGCTCCCTCACTGGAGGCAAATGCCTGCTCGCGTGAGTCGTTTCTCGGTCGGGGAACCAAAATGTTGCAGAAAATTTTGACTCGTGGGAGATGAGAGGGTAGCGAAGGGAGACTTTATTTACGCATGCGGGCTCAGAGGAGTCCCCTCCAAAGTCTGAGCCCCAAACTAAGTTTCACTCTTTCTTTATAGCTAGAGGGGCGGGAAGTCCTGCAGGGTGGAGGTGGGAGAGAGAGCTAGGGCAGCAGGAGGTCCTGCAGGGTGGAGCTGGGAGAGAGAGCTAGGGCAGTGGGAAGTCCTGCAGGGCGGAGCTAGGAAAGAGCTCGAAGCAGGTCTACAGAAGCAGAAGAGAAGTGGTTATTGTATCAGCCTCAGCAGGGAGGGGGAGCCATCTTGGGGTGAGCCTTTTCGCTCTGATTTTCCTCTACACCACCACACACACTTCCCTCTCCTTGTCCTCATTTGTAAGTGGGCTCTTGCCAACTAAGCCCCATCCTGTTTCTGGTCCTTGGGGCCATACCCCATGGGTCTCTTCCTTGCTTGGGCCCCAGTGTCTCAGTACAGCACCCCCTTTCCTTCACAGCTGCAATCACCTATCCTACCTCTAAGGTCCTCTCCCTGTCCTCAGCAGGGGTGGCTGAGGGACACTCCAGCTGCCTGCTCCTCCCAGTCAAGTGCAAAGTCCTTGTCCATTTTAAATGCTTATCTGCTAAGAACAAACAACATAAGGATATTAAGAAATCTCAGGAACAATCATGAAGCATTTGTCTCTAACCCAATAGAAATGTCAGTGGCCAGGAAAGGCCTCTCCGCTAGCTTCTCCAAGGTCCTCAGGTTCTTCACTTTCACATAACTTTGGGTTTTCTTGAGTTTCCTAAGGGTCAGCTGAGATCTAGTTTGTCCTGGATATTATATGTGGATTCACAGGATACAAGAAGTCTGTATGTGGGCATCAGCGGGAGCTGAGGCAGAGCCTAAAATGAATGGGGCCCGGGACAGGTCCATGTACTAGTCCCTGAGCCTCCCTGGCAGCCCTTAACCCCCATCAGTTGGAAAAGACTTGGCAAAGTGTCTTATAGGGGAAGGGGTTTCTAGGCAGCAATGCCCACACTAAAGGCCTTCAAAGGGGGGCCCCCCTTGGGATTGATCCTGCCTGACAGTCTGATTTGTAGGTGAGGGTAATGGATTCCAAGCTGGAGTATGTGGTTGCAAAGTTTTAGGGAGTGCTGTTTTTGCAAGGATCAGGAATTAGGGTTTCTGAGGTTTGCCATCACTACTGTTCCAATTCCTGGAGAGTCGTAGGCTTAGGAAGTTAAGCAAGTAAAGTTAAGAGGATAGAGGGCTAAGGGTGGGCCCTAAATAGCAGCAAAAGCAGAAACTGTCTGGTTCTTGAGGTCCTGACAGTGAGGAAGGTGCCCTACTAGCAGAAGGGACTGCAGAGAGAGTAAGAATTGCTTCCTAAGAACCCAGGTTGGAGGCAGAGAGGGGACTAAAGCACTGTCCCTGGTTGAAGAGTGTGGAGGTATGGAGGAGCTAGTGGCAGCAGCCTGAGTCAGTACTGTCCATGGGTCAGGCCTCTCTGGATTGTAGCCTGCCCTTGAACTTGGCCTGGATGGTTAGAGACTCTTTGGCCTCCACAGGAGACTTATGTTCTGCTAGCTTCAACTTTGGGGAGAAAAGAATGTACACAAGAGCGGGGATGAGATGGTTTGGGATGGGATAGGGTTTTAGGGTCTTCATGGACTAAAGTGATAGCAACTACCATAGTCGACAAGCCTGTCTCCACGCCAAAAAATCCATCTAGAAACAAGGCAGCAAATCCAGGAATAAAACCCAGATAAAGATGTGGCCTAATATTTTAGGACTAGGGTTGGAATATGAGAGCAATGTGATTTGTTCCAGAAGGAATGAAGGAGGCAATGGGAGTAACCCTCAGCTTCTAGTTCTGCATCAGTACATTAACAACAGGTCCAGGAGGTAGCAAACCAGGCTTTGGCTCTGAAAGAAGAGCGTCTAATTTCCTCACTCACCTACTGTGAGTGTGCTGAGGGCCAGGTTCACTGAGCTAGACTATGGAATTCTCACTTAAGGGAGGTCCAGGTGGAAAAGGCAGGGGCAAAGCAGGCCCTGCCTGCCCAAGGGATGCTGGGAAGAAGAGCAGGGAGAGCATTACTAGCTGAGTAAGGTCAAAGCAAATGATGAGTGGCCCATGGCCACCTGGCACCCACCTGCCCCTAGGCCACTCTTCATAGACAGGCTGAAGGGGTCACTGTATCTAAGTTTTTCTTGACCTGCCCTGGTGCCCACATGCTGTAGGCAGAACCCAGGAGAAGCCAGGCGTTTGGCTGTAGATGTACCTAATATAAGGGTCACTTCAGCGTGGACACCAGGCTGGACCATGTGGAGGCCACAGCTGGCTTGGAGTATCATCAGAAGTGCTGCATGGGCCACAAAAGGAACTACAACCCTGCACCCAGGGAGTAAAGAGCCCCACCCTGAAGACCTGAGCCAGCCACATCTGGGGCCTGGGAGAGACCCTCCATTATCAAATGGGACTGAACTTTAAACCAGATTGGGGATTTGGGCAAGGTTTTTACTTAAACTATAGACAAAATAAAGAAATTTTATTTCTTCCATTTCATTTCAATTGTGTTGGTTAAGTGTTGCATCCCTGCCCCAGCAGCTACCATTGTCACCAGGAACTGTAGCACTTTAAGGCCGAAAGGCCTCATGAGCTGCCAGTCTCTCCTGGTCCTTGCCAGGGTGTTTGTGGTATCATTGGTATTAAGAAACAGCAAAGTGCTGACTGATCCCACAAATGGCCTTGGTCTGAAAGTCCTATGTCCTTCTAGACAGTGCTGGAAACATGGACTACAATGGGTGAGCCAAACATGCACACCTAGGCCTGGCTGCCCCTCCCCACACCCCCAGACTTAAAGTCCAAAGAATCCATGGGCCTGGGTCAGAGGAGCCTCCTCAGGGTCTGTTAATTGTCCCTCCAGGGCAGTTGACAAATCTTGTGGACAGGAGTTTTGGGCAGCCATAACCAAGGTAGGTAGGAGCCAGATAGGCCAGAGTTGGAGATCAGGCAGCATACTAATCCCTCCTCCAGCGGCAAGAGAACCTCAGCTCAGACTAAGCATGAAAAAAACATCTAATCCCAACAGGTTGGAAGAGTCTGGGAACTGTTGGGAACCGGCCTGCCTGGTTTCAGAAGCTGTAACCCCCCCTATGGCTAAGGCTGAGTAAAAAGACCTTGGGACCATAAGCCACTAAGGAGACAAAGCTTATCTTCCTGGCAGGGGCACCACCTCTGCCCCCTTTTACTTCACCCTGCTTGGCCCCAGGCAGATGACTGGTTAGCCAATGACAGGTAAGATTCCTCAAGAGAGGGATGACCTAAGACAGGGACAGTCGCGATGGGGCCATCAGGGAAGGACTTGGGGGACTATAGAAAAAGGGCATGATGGACCCTCACCCCTCGGCTTTGACATAGCCTGAGTCCTCATTCTGTCTGCGAGAAGTCTCCTAATCTCTTGGCTGCCTTACTTCCCCTGCCGGACTTAAGCCTGAAACAATGCCAGAGGGCGGTGCCGCCCTGGGCAGGAACGGTGGTTCTCTGGGGCCATCAAGCCTAAGAAAGAATGCATAAAATCCTGTGAAAACTGCTTTGCTAAGAATGCCCTCAGTTTTCTGATAAGGGTCCAAGCATAAAATGAGTTTGTTTCCCAAAGTTTTATGGCCCTTTAGCTAACTGACCCTGACTCAGAATAAACTCTCATGGTTCTCTAAATGTCATCTATTGTTTGATCCTTACTACCTGACAATGACTGATCAGCTTTACCTGTGTTCCTGTGCAAACTGAACCCAATAAAAGCCCATTGAGGAACAGGCTCAAGGCCCTTCTCCTCTGAGAGACTGGCCAGCTTTCCTCCCCAAGCAGGTCGTGTCTTGGTAGACTTATCCTCATCCAAGATGGCTGGGCGGGCTCTGCTGGACAAAGCTCCCCCAAAGGAAACATCCTGACTGTGCTTTTGGCCTAGGAGTGTGCCTACGGCGGGGTCTCCTAAACAGGGGTGATGGCACAATGGTGGGCAGCCAGGATACCTGAGGAGGGCTGGGCCAGCAACCTAGACATAGTGGCCACATCGACTGGGAGAGGAAATATGGAGTGTGGAAGGCTGGAGCTCAGGCCATTGGGACTTTGCCCATCTTTCTGCCATCCTTAGCATGTCACCTCCACCCTCACAGTCACAAGAGGCTGCTGCTCCTCTAGGTACCATGCCCAGAGGGAAGGGACAGAAGGCCTGATGGGGTAGACTGGGCTCTTGTAGGCCTAGCACATTCTGCTTACATGTCATCAGCCAGAACCATCTCACATACCATCCCTATGGAGGCAGGGCCTCTGTGCTGGCCCCTGAAGTCTTGACCAGGCTCTTGTGGCAATTCAACAGCAACCAAGATGGTTACGGCCTCTGCCACCAGCGCAGTGCTATCAGTGTAGGTTGGAATAGCTGATATGTTGGGAAGCATACGGGAGTGATGTGAATCCCAGTCTGGAGTGTGCAACGGCAGGAAGAACTTCCTGGAAGTAGAAATGTCTGAGCTAAGACCTAAAGGATGGACAGGAGCAATCTGGGGAATGAGCCAGGGAGGATGACCAATGACACAGATAAGGAACCAGGAGGAATTCAGCTCCAGTGCCCAGAGAGGACCACGCTGCAGAGGAAGCAGAGCCACACCAGGAACGCAGGCTCTTTGGGCCACACAGAGAGGTGTGGGCAACTATGGGATCCAGTGTGGGCTGGAGAAAGGCCTTGGCCTGCAGGTGGCACAGGCCAGGCTCAGGGCAGAAGGCCAGTTAGGAGAATAATGCAATTAGAAAAGCAGGGATAACAGAGGCCTGAGCTCATAAAATGACAGAGATGGGAGAGGGTACCTCAGAGACAGACCCTTCAAAGCTCAAAGACCAATGAAGAGGGGTGCACAGGTTGCTGAAGAGAGAGTGACTGCTAGCTGGAGAAACCAAGTGCAGATGGCCTTCAGTGAGGGAGGGACACAGGGAGGAAGCCAGCTCTAGGCAGGACAGGCATGTCTGATTGGAGAGGCTGGGTCCCAGTCTGTTCACCTTTTCAATGGAAAATGTGGGTATCTGGTCCAGGAGCCTGGCAGAGTTCCCCTGCCCTCCCAGTCAGGCCATCACCAGGGGAAAAACCATCCTGCCACTGACAACCAGAAAAACAGGATAAGGGATGTGCAGAATGAGCCTTTGCTTTCCTTCAGGCCAGCCTTGACAGCCAGCCTTGGGCACCTGGAAGTCTCAGACCTTCTCCTGCCCCCATCTCATCACCCTCCTGTCCCCCAGCACCACCAGAATCCTGACTCCACTCTGGCCAATCATGAGCTTCTGAGGGTAGCCGGGGAGGTGGCAGCAGCATATCTGGGCCTTTCAGACTGTTCCCCAAGGGATGAGTAAAGGCCAGGCAGGTCCAGCCCCTGCCAGGGTGCCCAATACCCCCACAGTAGGCTGTGGTGCAGATCACACCAACCAATGCTCTGGCCCATCACAGATACAAGGGGGCAGCTGGGGGTCATAACTTCACAATGGGAGCTCAGCCATCCCCAGGGCAGATGCAGAGAACACCGTCCCTGGCTCCTTTACAGCTGGGAAGAGGCAAAGATCTGGGTTTCTGTTGTCCAAGTTGCCACTGGGAGGCTGCCCAGGAAATTCTGGTTTCCAGAAAATGAGGGGCCTTTGAGTCTTTATGCAGAGCTCCTGGAGTCCAGTCCCAGTGTCCCAGGGCCAAGCAGGGTGTGGTTGGGCAGCACAGCCACTGCTTCTGGAAGGACATGGCCACACGGCCTGTCCCAAGACACCTCTGCTGGCCTGTCCCAAGAGCATGTGTGCTACAAGCATCTTTTAATAAATCCCCTTTTCTCTTAACCAACCTGAGAGGCTTTTGTTAAGCAACCTACACAAGAGCAGGGAGGGTGGGGAAGAAGAATCCCAGTGGGCCCCACCGAGGAAGAGGGTTTCATAGGACTAGGTAAGCCCAGTGGACAGGACCCCAGGGGCCGGACCATAGATGGGGGCAGAGGAAAATGGGGTGCACCAGGCCAAAGTCGCTTGAGGGGCCAAGGAGTGGCTGCTTTAGGTTTCTCACCTGTATAAATAGGTTAGTAATCATTCACTCATTCATTCATTTGTGTATTCATTTATTGAACAGATATTTCCAAGCCACAACTGAACAAATGTTTTCAGATATCTGCCCCTGGAAATACATCTATGAATAAGACAGACAAGCACCCACCTCTCAGGAACTGATTTCCAGGTGGCAGGCAGGGGCACAAAACAAACGCAAACCAAATTAACATTAGGTCTGAAGCTGTGGATATGACGAAGGAAGTAAAACCGAAGGGCAGGATCACAGAGCTGCAGGAGGAGGCAGGCAGCTTCTGTTGGAGGAGGGAGGCAGTGGGTAGGGGAGGCAGGGGCACTGCAGGCAGAGGGCACAGCGAACCCAGGCCCAGCTCCCTCGGTGGGGTGCCTGGGAGGCTAGAGCAGATGACAGGCCTGGCATAGCCTGCATGCCTGTGGCAGTGCCATTGGGAAGGAGACACCCTGGGGCACTTAAATGCTAGTGGTAATGGGGCCAGAGGGAAGGAGAGGATGACAGGGAGGTGACATGGAATGGAGGGTAGGGTTCCTCTCTGCTGGATGCTCTATTCTCTGTGAAATGGGAGATACGGTGTCTGCGGAGAGCTCAGGACAGGGGGCTCTAGCTGGGGGCTAACTGGAGGCTGACTAGGAGCCTGCCTAGCCTGCTAGGGACACATGCTGGAGGAAGCGGTGCCCTGCAGCTCAGGGAGCAAGACCAGCAAGGTAGTCTTGATTTGCAGTATTGATTTGATGGATCTGGGGATGTGGCCAAGAGGGTGGGTGAAGAAGCAGGCCCAGTAGCCAGAGGCACAGAGGATCAGAGGGAGGCCAGGGGCCCCATCAAGGAAAGAGAAGGAACCCAGGCATGGGAGTGGGAGTGGGTCACCCTCTGGTGGAGCAGAATCAGTGGTGGGAGAGGCTGGGGTGGCCTCGGTGTGGTGTGTAGCCGCAGAAGGCCGGCCCAGGAAGAGGCTGCCCACACAGCAGCCTCACCTTCACGTCACCAGGCATCCAGTTCTAGTCCATTGTGGCACCCAAATCCTCCTTGGGCCTTAAAACCTCAACTCTAAAATGATCCCCACTAGCATCTGAAAAAGAAAATTGGGGAAAAAATTAAATTTTTACATGTGTTTAAACTGTCATAAAAATAGTCATATTTATAGATTTTCATGAGTAATCAGAAATTTTTACAAAATACTTTGTTATGATGGGAAGGAGAAAGATAGGGGAAAGAATTAGCATTTATTTAGCACCTACTATGTGCCCTCTCTCCACCAGTGGGCAGCAGCAGCCCCCACCCCACCCCCCACTCCCACCCCCCAGTTCTTGGCCACTCCAAATGAGACAGCTTGGTGAGCTCACGGGACAGCCCCTGAACATGCCCTTTGCCCAGAGACACAACCTGTCCCCACTGGGCCCAGGAGTGGAGGCACAGTGCCGATGGCCTCTTCCTTCTAACTGCCTTCTGAGCCCCGAGTAGAGCCTGGAGCAGACAGGATGAGGTGCAACTGGTGCAGGTGTAGGTTTCATTGGCCAGGGAAGTACAGGGAGCCAAAGGACATGGGGGCCGGAGGCCCCTCCCCCACTGCCCCTCAAGGAGTTACACTGGAAAAGAGAGTAGCTGGGAGAGGCTGAGGCTGAGCCTGAGTGGGCAGGGCAAGGGGGATAGTCCCGGGCTCTGCAGGGCTGGGAGGCACCTCTGAAGGCTACATGCTCCAACCCCACCCCCACTGCCCTCCACAGCTCTTCCCACACAGGTTTTGTGGCCAGATTTCTTAGTCCCTGAGCCCAGCACACCAGCAGGTGACTGAATAGTGAGTGCATGGCAGCCCCGTTGCTTGGCAGCTCAGGGCCTAGGGCAAATTCCTAACCCCTCTGAGCCTCACCACCTCCCCTGGAAAATCAGAACAGCATGTCTTTCATAGGGTTTCCATGAGGAAAACAACATGACTAGCATTTCAGAGTCTAAGCATAACGCCTGACACTCAGCAAGCGCTCAGGGAAAACTGGGTACTAACAGTGGGATTCAGCGCTCAGAGAACTCTGAAGGCCCCAACCTCTCCCTCCACCCCAGCTCCCCACCCAGCCCATACTCCTCGGTTCCACCAAACCACCGGCCTCTTTGCTCTTTGTTAGTCTCAGCTCCATGGGTTCAACCTGCCCTTGCCCTTGACACATGGCACCCTCCCACCCTCCTTTTCTCCATTTAAGGCTCCTGGCTACCTACCCACACACACACAGGAGTGCCCTGGGGGCAGAGCTGCCCTGGCGAGCACACCATGCTGTTGAAGAAAGTTCTCCAGTACTGAAGAGGATCAGGTGAGAACACTGAGTCCCAACCCTGGAAGGGGAAGAGTCTTGGTGGCTGGGAAGGAAGTCACAGTTTGCCCTTGCTCCCAGGTTCCTGGATTCTGAGACCCCTCTGACCACCCCCTTGTACCCCAGTCCCTCTGACAGCAGCAGGGCTGTGGTGTATGGCAGCCGGCAGCAGCTGCCCAAGGTCAGGAGTCCTTCCATGCTCACCAACGCTGATCATCCTGACTGCTAGGGACTACCACTGCCACCACATGACATCCATCCCTGCCTTTTTGGTAACAGAACCCTGCTTTTTAGGTGGAAAACAAGAGGCTGCACAATTTCGCAGTTGGCTCTGGCAGTCAGGTGTGGCCATGTGACTGGCCAGCAACAATTGCCATGTGTTGAGATCAGGAAGCACCTCAAGGGGATCCACTGCTCCTCTTCCTGGCTAGAAGGTAGGCAAGTAATGGCTGCCATCTCCGACCATGAGGTGGAAGCCCTGTGGTGAGCATGACAGAGCAAGCACCCCATCACGGCACCCCGGCAAACTGGCCTGGGCTGCCTACATCGAGGTGAGAGAGAAACGTCTACCTTATTTAAATATGATGACTAAAAGTCGACATTGTTTTAAAAGATTTTATTTATTTATTTTTAGAGAAAGGGGGAGGGTGGGAGGGAAGGAGAGAGAGAAACATCGATCGGTTGCCTCTTGCATGCCCTCAATCAGGGACCCAGGCTGCAACCCAGGCGTGTGCCCTGACCAGGAATCAAACTGGCGACCTTCCGCTTTGCAGGATGACGCCCAACGCACTGAGCCACAGTGGTCAGAGCGGTTGTCACTTTTCGTGCAGGCAAACCTGATCTGATACACAGCACCGTGCTCCCTCCCTCCGTCTCTCTGTCACCAATACTGGTGACACACTTCCCATGTGAAGTGCACAGGAAGGATACAGAAGTGCTAGAGGCAATTTAGAAAGAGCAAGGACGCCAAGGATGCAGCAGAGGAGGGCAGAGCCTGGGGAGGGCTTGTCAGAGTCAGGGTAGGGGTGGTGGGCAGAACCTTCTGGAAGAGCAGGGGCAGCAATAACCCCCCATCCATCCCCATGCCTGCCCCAGTTCTCCCTTGGAGGGCCCAGTACCCACCCACCCCCAGCCCTCCCACCTGCCCAGCATGGCTCAATTCCCCTTCCTAATGAGGCGCTGGTCTGGTGAAATGCATGTCTGATGAGAGTCTGGGGCCAGCAAGGAGGGAGGGAGTGTCTCCCCAGATCTGAAGGTTTCTCCAAATCAAGAGAGCAGGTGTAGAGGTGACCACGGGGCTCCCTCCTCATCCCGGAGCTCCTGTGCAGTTCGTCTCACTTCGTAGCAGCGGGCTCCCCACTGGGTCCCCTTTGACTTCAGTTCAGTAAATATATACTCCTACTGTGTACACCACATGTGCACGTGTACAAAAACTCCAAGAGGGCCCTACACTGCAGCCCCAGGGTACAGCGCTGACGGGCCAGCCCAGGAGAGTGGTGTGCTGGCACACGTTTAACAACCAACTCTCTGGTTGATGGTGTTTGCAGATCCCCATGGTCTAAGTCCTACACCGTGACCCGTCCAAGCTGCACACATGAAGTGCTTGGACGTGGAGCTGGGAAGGGAGCTCCACTATCCCCACACCCCTGCCAGGGGCTTCCAGCACCAGCCACATGTGCACCCTCACCAGTGTCTGGGCCCTGAGCCCGTAGGTTGCCTGGCCTGGGTTTGGCCCCTGGAAGGCGGGGTCTGGGCCCTCGAGCCTCCTACTAGCCTGTACCTTGTTCTCAGCAGGTCAGCCACTGGCACTGGGTAGAGCAGCCTCGGGCCAGCCAGCCAAGACCCCTCCGGAGATGCTCGCTTCCCCTGACTCCTGTCACTGCCACCCCACCCTCCAGGTCCTGTCCCACTCTTCCTACTTTTCCTTCCTGGCCCCTTCTCACCGTCCAGCTCTCTGGCTCTTGGTCAAAAGGAGCAATCCCCCAGCATTTGGAGCTCCCAACCCCAAAGCCCACTCTCTACCTCAGAGCAGGGACTCTATGGCCCTGCCACCCCGCCACACACACACAGGGCTTCCACAGCTGTCTCCTTCCTGGGCTCTCATCCCCTCACCCCTTTAGCCCTGCTGCCGAACCCCCAGCCCCCGATCTGTCCCAGAGGAGGCCTCCACAAACACCCTCGGAACACTGCTTGAAGGAGGCGGCCGTTCTGTCAGCTCTGCTGGCTGCCATGGACCGCTGTCTTCAGGAAAGGATGGAATGTCCCCCTCACTTCCTGCCTGGCTCTCCCCGCACAGCTCCAAGCCATCCTGGCATCATGTGTGCCACCTCCAGGCAGCTCAGAGCCAGGCCTCCATCTGCCTGGCGGCCTGGGGCACTGAGCCTTTATGGCTCCTGGGTAGGACTCTGGATCTGGGCCCCCAGGCTCCAGGCTCCAGGCTCCAAGGTGCCAGCCCCGCAGGGGAGTTGCTTAATGACCTTGTGAGCAGTAATTACACCCCAGGGCCCGATCTTAATAACCACGTATTCTCCCTGTCAATGTGCCTTAATTGAAAATGAGTAGGCGATACAGTTGCTGTGAAGTTGGCTGACAAGTCCTTAACGTGATATTAATTGTAGTAATTAGTAGTCACTTTGTGTTAGAGTCATCTATAAATAGGGGGTCTATTAGTTTAGCAAAAGAGCATGATTTAAAATGCAAATAAAAGCCCCATTACACAGATATATCACCCGTCCTTCCCAGCAAATGAAGGGGAGGAAGGACTGCAGTCACTCTGAGGATACATTGGTCATTTCAGGGGCTCTGGACTCAACACCACCTGAGCAGCTCCTCTGGAACACTGTCCCTTTAAACAGCTTTGCTGGACTCCCTCAGGAGGCTGTCACTCTTGGGGAGTCTAGACTCTTTACAGTCACAACTGGTGGTCAGGCCCCCAAATAGCTCCTCCCACCGGTCCGCTGGTTGGTTCCCTCTAGTAACACAGGAGCATTTTTTAAAGGGACAGTATCTCTAAGCCCTGGAAGAAATAGGCTGGGGCATGGGAGGGCTCCTCTTTTTTAATGCACCTCTTCATTGTCCAGACACAGTGAACCCGTGGATGCCATGTGCTGTCCTGTGACTCAATTGAGTTTAAGAAAAACAGACCCACAACATTGTTTTGGGGGTGAACAACTTATTCTCCACTCCTTGCTTCCTTCCACAAAAGCACTTACGGCAGTTACAGCAGTCACACACACACACTACACACACGACACAGAATATTTCTCACAGGTTTTGGGCAAATTTGGAGGTGGAAATGACTGAAAATAGAAGGCAGCAGCTAGGGAGGCGTTAAGAGGGCTTGGCTTCAAGGCCAGAGGGGAGATTGTCCAGTTCGGCCTTTATCTAATTAGAGCTAGTCTTCCCAGCACCTTCTCCTGCCCGCAATTCCAGTCTCACAGCTAGGAACTCTGCTGAGATGTGCCTGGAGTCAGGGGTGCTAGTCCTTCCCTCCCAGGTCAGTGGAGCTACCAGAGATCCAGTCTGAGCTCTCCTCACACCCTCTGCCACCGGCCAATGGCCACCAGCCCCTTCCCCTCCCCAGAGCCTGCCATCCCTTAGGGGCAACTGAGATTGGTGCTGTCACTGTATTTGCATTTTAATGAGTCAAACCCACAAGATAAAGCAGCCATCCCCCAAAACAGCCGTTTTCCATTCCAACAGGGCTTTTCATCGTTGCCCAATAAATGAGAGGGAAGCAGACGATTTGAGAGTATTCCCTTTTAATTTATCCTCTGTTTTATTATCCTTTTATAATACAACGCTTACCACAGGTGGTAGTACTTGTGATTTTTAATGTCCTATTTGACAAAATAAAATATTGGCAACCCTACACGGATCCTTAAAATAGTTTTCAGAAATTTTTCCAGGGCATAAAATACAAATGTCTGGGAGCTGCTGAGCTGAAACACTGAATCAAGGACTTGAGGCCAGATGAGTCAGCTGTGTGTGGGGAGAGGGGAAGGCGGGACAGCTAGATCGTGGATAAGGACCTGGAAGGAGGCCCAGGCCTTGTCCCATCTGATCTCCCTATATTACAGATGAGGAAACTGAGGCCCAAGGAGCACAAATAATTGAGCCAAGCCACACGGTGAGTCAGGAGTCTAGGCCCTGTCCATCACATACTGAGCACACCTCTTACCCTTCCCCACCAGCTCTCTGTCCCTGTGTTGATCTTCAGGCAAGTATCAGAGTAGATGTCCTAGGACAGGCGAGAAGTTGAAGTTCTACCTTTCCTGCAGAGACAGTCTGTTTACTCCCCAGTGTAGAAAACAGCCTTGCTGACGACCAGACCAAGAATTTCCCAGAGGAGCAAAGGCCACGCACAGGAGAGCACACAGACAAGGCTACTCTGGGCCAGTCTCTGAGGAACGGTGCTTCCCTACCAGTGACAGCTTAGCGCTGCTTTAACCCTCCCACCTCCTAGATGGGAGCTGAGATCCCTGTCACTGAGCCGCTCTACTTCTTAGTGGCACTCCACCCCAGACTGGCCTCTGCTTCCCCACCTTCTCCTCCAAACTACTCAGCACCAACCCAAACCCTCTAAGAGGCCCTTCTCAGAACCCTCTTTTCGAGGTGCTCCAGAGGTCCTTTGGGTGTGTTTTCCTTTGCAGCAGCTAGCTAAATTAAACAAACTTTTTAAAGAGATTTTATTTACTTATTTTTAGACAGAGGGGAAGGGAGGGAGAAAGAGAGGCAGAGAAACATCAATGTGTGGTTGCCTCTCATACGCCCCCTATTGGGAACCTGGCTTGAAACCCAGGCATGTGCCCTGACTGGGAATTGAACCAGCAACCCTTTGGTTCTCAGGCTGACACTCATTCCACTGAGCCACACCAGCCAGGGCTAAATTAATCAAATTTTTTTGATTACAGGTGTGTTCCCCATGGTATCTGGTTGTTGGGCTTTAAACATCCAACAAATACTGGAACTGCAGTGTTCCAGGCAAGGTGGCATGAAGAAAAGCAATGACGATCAAAACTGTGTGTCTTAAGCACAGACACATAACATGATCAGTGGAGTAGAATTGAGAGTCCAGAAATAAAATGTGTCCATGGTCAACTGACTTTCCAGAAGGGGGCCAAGACCATGCAATAGGGAGAAAGAATCATCTTTTCCACAAATGGTGATGGGACTAGACAGCCTCATGCAAAAGAATAAAATTGGACCTTTACCTCACATCATACACAAAACTTAATTCAAAATGGATCAAAGACCTAAATGTAAGAGCTAAAACTATAAAATTCTTAGAAATATTTGACAATAGATTTTTGACACCGAAAGCACAAGCAATAAAAGAAAAGAGTAAATTGAACTTTATGAAAATTAAAAATGTGGACACTTCAGAGGACACTGTGAAGAAAGTGAAAGGACAACCCATACAATAGGAAAAAATATTTGCGGATCAGATATCCAATAAGGGAATTGCATCTCAAATAAAGAACACTTACAACTCAATAAAAAGACAATTTTAAAATGGGCAAAAGGTCTGAATAGATATTTTTCCAAGGAAGATATACAAATGGCCAATTAGCACATGAAAAGATACTTGACAGCATTAATCTTCAGGAAATCAAAACCACAATGAGATATCACTTTACAGCCACTAAGATGGCTACGATCGAAAGTCAGGTAACAGCCCTGGCTGGCATGGCTCAGTGGATTGAATGCCAGCCCGTGAACCAAAGGGTTGCTGGTTCAATTCCCAGTCAGGGCACATGCCTGGGTTGCAGGCCAGGCCCTCAGTAGGGGGGGCGTGAGAGGCAACCACACATTGATGTTTCTCTCCCTCTCTTCCTCCCTCCCTCCCTCTCTCTCTAAAAATAAATAAATAAATAAAATCTTTTTAAAACCAAAAGTCAGATGACAAGTGTTGAGGAGGGTATGGAGAGACCTAAACCCTCAGATACCTGTGGTGGGAATGTAAAATGATACAGCCACTTTGGTTTTTAAAAAATGATATTGATATTGAGAGAGCGAGAGAGAAACATCAGTTTGTTGTTCCACTTATTCATGCATTCATTGGTTGATTTCTTATATGTGCCCTGGCCAGGGATGGAACCCACAACCTTGGTGTATTGAGATGAGCTAACCAGCCAGGCTTGTGCAGCCACTTTGGAAAGTAGTCTGGCACTAAAAGTTAAACACAGAGCCCTGGCTGGTGTGGCTCAGTGGATTGAGCGCGGACTGTGAACCAAACGGTCACCGGTTCAATTCCCAGTCAGGGCACACACCTGGGTTGCGGACCAGGTCCCCAGTGGGGGCCACATGAGAGTCAACCACACATTGACATTTCTCTCCCTCTCTTTCTCCCTCCCTTCCCCTCTGTCTAATAATAAATAAATAAAATCTTAAAAAAAAAAGTTAAACATAGAGTTGCCACTTGACCCAGCAATTCCACTCCTAGGTATTATGGACCCTGAGAAAGAATATAGCTACTAAGAAGTGTCCCTGGTGGCTAACTGATCTCAAAATTTTAAAAGATAAATAAAACAGCCTAGCAGTCATTTCTATACTGGGGTCTCTCACCCAAACTGCACTTTAGGGAAAAGCCAGCCCTGAACTACCTGCCCCTGCAATGAACTGCCTGCCTGCGCTGTGCTCCTGCCACATGAGCCAGCCCTTATAAAGGAGTCCCTGGCATCCTATTTCAACCAATAGGACTGAGACTTTTCCTGTCCAATCGGACCTGTGCAGCTATATCCCTATCAGCATCTTCACTGACCAATCAAAGTGGCTCCATTATGACCAATCAAGGTAGTGCCTTTTGGACCAATCAAACTGCAAAGGTTTGGAATCCTCATTTGCATAAGGATGACAAATCAGGAACCAGAGGCAGGGACTTCTGTCTAGATGTCTTGCCAAAGCAGAGCAAACCAGCACAGGAGCAGAGCACAGCAGAGACGGGCAGAGCAGAGCTGTCTAATGAGAGAGGGCCTTCCCCCAGGATCCCCGGGTGCCAGGGCTGCCTAACAGCAGAGCTGTGTCACAACTGAGCTTGTCCGCACTAAATAAAATTTCCTCTTCGCCTCACCCCAAACTGGGGATTCCTGTTGGCATTGAACTGGTTAACAGTTTATAACCAAGAGAAATAAAAACATATGTCCACACAAAAACTTGTACACAACTATTTATAGCAGTGTTATTTATAATAGCCAAAGGTGGAAACAACTTAGATATTTAACTGATAAATAGATAAAGAAAATGTGATATATTGTACTGTGGAATATTATTCAACCATAAAAAGGAATGAAGTATTGCTCCACGCTCCAACATGGATGAACCTTGAAAACATCACGCGAAGTGAAGGCAGTAAACCACAAAGACCACATATTATGTGATTTATATGAAATGTGCAAAATAGCCAAATCTATAAAGACAAAGTAGATCAGTGATTGCGTATGGCTGAGGGGAGTCATGGATGGGGGCAATAAGTAAAGAGTACACGGTTTCTGGTCAAGGTGACGAACATGTTCTAAAATTGACTGTGGTAGTGATTCACACGTACCTGTGAATATAGTACACTATATTCAGTACACTATTGAATTGTACACTTTAAGTGGGTAGATTGCATGGTATCTGAATTACCATATTTTGCCATGTTTGATGCTCACATTTTTGCCCAAATTTTTTAGGGAAAAATAAGGATGCGTGTTATACATGGAATAACCCCATGTATAATGTGCACAAAACTATGGGTGTGCATTATATACGGCAAAATATGGTATACCTCAATAAAACTGCTTAAAAGGAAATAGAGCCAGGCCCTTCCCCACAGAGGCTCCGTTTTAGAGAAGGTTTGCATGGAACAGATCACCCACAAATGTAGTTCCCCACTGACATGAGGGCTAGAGGAAAGCAGAGAGCCAGGGGACAGGCGGGGGCTGCTTTTGGAGGGAGCTAGGGAACAGGTGTCAGGAGGCTGCTCTGGGGAAGTGACTCTTTCAATATTTTCTTTTTAGTTTAGAGCTTTAATGAGTTGTTTTTTTTTTTTAATTTCTGGCCATTAGTTTACTCAACACAAAATAACCCCTCCAACTTTACTGAAGTGGCTGACCACGTCCACGACCAAATCCACCTCTGAACTAGAATTTGGCTGCTGACCCAGCCCCAACCTGGGCTCTCTTGTTGGCCCCAGGGGGCACAGCAATCTTTGTAAGTGTCTCTGTCCACTTCCCTTCCTATGAGTCTTGCAGGTTGCTTGCCCTCCAGACCTTTGGGCCTTGGCCTGCCAGTCTCCAGCCGGCTGCGTCACAAGGTGGCAGACACGATCTCAGGGGGCAGGTGGAGGTAATCGCAGAGACACTGGATGCCCTCGTTGGTAAGGTACCAGTAGAAATGTCTCAGGGAAGCAGATCCTTCACACAGCCTCGTGATTTGAGAGACTGCATGGCCTTCAACATCAGGCACGTTCTTGTCTGCCAGCTCGGGGTGTTTAGGCATGTGCACATCCTTCTTGGCCACCACCACTCCCTCCTTAAAAAGGAGTTCATAAATGGCAGTATGGTTCTCCTGGGGCATCAATATTGCAACCAGGGTCAGAACTAGAAAGCAATTGAGTTATTTTTTATATGTCAAAATTCACCCGTTTCAAACGTACAATTCAGTATTTGGTAAATTTACTGTGTGGTGCAAACCATGGACCATAACCCAGTTGAGAACGTTTCCATCACCCTGAAGAGACTCCGTAAGCCCAGACTCAGTCGGTCCCACTCCCGTCACCACTAGTCTGCTTTGTTTCTACAGATTTGCCTTCCTGGAAATGCCGTAATGGATCATAATATGAGGTCGTATGTTTAACTTCTTAGTATGTTTTGAAGGCCCATGTTGTAGCATGTGCCAATAGTCTGTGCCTTTTTATTGGTGAATAGAGTTCCATTGTATGGAAAGAGCACATATTGTCCATCTTTTCACCCGCTGAGGGCGATCATGTTGCTTCCCGTTTTGGGCTCTTCCACATACAAGTCTTTGTGAGGGTGCATGTTTGCATTTCTCTTGAGTAGATGCCTGGGAGTAGAATTGCTGAGTCACGTGACAACTTTAACTTTTTAAAAGACTTTGTTTTCCAAAGTCTCACCATTTCACCTTCTGTGGGGAATGGACATCTAAGCCGAGACCTAACAGATGAGAAAGAGCTAGCCTTGCCTGCTGTGAGTGAGGGGCAGCGATCCTGGCCGGGAAGGCAGGAAGGGCACATGCCAAGGCCCTGGGGCCTGGGAAGGTAAGAGCTTTACTGGATAGAGGAGCTGGTTCCCTTAGGAAAAATGGGTGAGATTCTTCATATTTAGCTGCAAAAATACAGGAACACAGAAGAGAGTCCGAGACAAGGAGGCCCCAAGGGTAGGACAGTATGAACACTGGGTGTGGGCGGTGAACACGAGACAATAGGAGTGCGTGATGGCTAGGAGCTCAATTCAGGCTGCTGACAGGACCTGAGCTCCTCACAGCGAGGAGGCTGGGCTCCAAGAAGTGTCTGGGAGCGAGTCTGCCAGGAGACCCAGGCAGGTGTGGCGAGGCTTCTAACGGTCCAGTCTTCAAAGTCACTCGACGTCCTTTCTGCCATGTGGTTTGGGCCAGTGCAGGTTCAAGAGGAGAGGACTATACAGGCATGACCACCAGGAAGCAGGTTTCATCAGGAGCCATCCTGCCACAGAGACAGGAGTCCAGAGCTGTGTCCAAAGACACGGATTTGGGCATCAGCAGCATATACGTGCTAACTGAAAGCCCAGAAATGGATGAGTTCTGTGTGCACTTGAGTGTGTGTAGGATGTGTGAGGGTGTGTGGTGTATGGTGTGTGTTATTGGGGGGGGGTGTTTGTATGGTGTGAGCTGTGTGGCAGGTACAGTGTGGGAGTAGGGTGACATACGTGTCCACTCATGGTTGGGAGCTGGAGGCAGGCAGAGAATAAATGGGATTCAAGGGAGGGGTGCATCTTTAAATTAGTCTTCAGGGGCTCAGTTCCCTTTTCTGCTGCTTCCCACTTTCCTCCTTCAGAGCCTCTGCTACCACTAGGCAGCAAAAAGTTACCAGAGACCACCTCTGGGGGAGGAGCCAGGCTTGGGTCCCCTGCAGTAGCGTGACTGGTCTCACCCAGCCCCTGGTCCCTCCTCACTGCCCACTCCAAGGGCAGCAGGTCCAGGTGGGGGGCCTGCAGTGAGAAGGGCAGGGCTTCCTGAAGCCCCTGCCTCACCTGCAGCTCTCAGAGAAAACAGTTCCTGTCACACCTCTGCCCCATGCCAGGAGGCCTCTAGGGAGGGAGTGGGGACCCTGGAGTCCTATATGCAAAGACCCCTGGGGCAAAAGTCAGAAGTCCTGGGTACCACTCCTGCCACATGACTCTAGGTAATTCCCTTGCATTCTCTGAGCCAAATAGAAGAGCCAAATTAGACCCTGTACAGTTTCATGCAGAGTCTCAGCATTGCACAGGGCTCCACTCAGCCTCTTTTGCACTCCGTCTCCTTCCTGTTTTACTTTCACAGGTGAAACCTGGAAGAGCCCACAGAGGCAGGACAGCACGGAAGCTCCAGAGGTGACCTCAGGTGGTGGTCTGCCTGGGTTCCCGCAGTGTCTCTGCCTGAGCCAGAGGCCCTGATCTGTCAGGTCAGGCAACCCCCAGTGATTCTAGGGGAGGGAGAGAAGGAGAAGTTAATCTTCCCTGGAGTATTAATGGCCCCGTCAGGAGTGCTGGGCACAAGCTGGGCTGCAATTTGCCTTTATTTAAGGAGGCACGCAACAGCTGGAACACGGGGCGGGAGACAAGAGAGTGGAAGAGCATCGGCAGCTGGAAGGAACCAGGAGGGCGAGGCAGCAGGTAGACAGCAGAGGCGGTGGCCCACTGCCACCCTCAGCCACTGCACCTACCCCATCCCCTCACCTCTTCGCCCCTCCCTCCAGAAAGCCTTCTGGGAGTCGTGCGTGGCTGAGAATCCCGCATGGCCTCCATTTGAACTGGCCTGTCACCTAGACTTGCTGCCTCCACATAATTGTCTCATCCGGTAGTTCCAGCCCTGCTGCGCATGCCTGGAGAGTTTTAGCAATGCTGATGTCCTGCCCGCACCCAGAGATGCTGATCGGAGTGGTCCAGAGAGCGCCTTGTCAGGGATATTGATATGTTACCAGTTTCTCAGGTGCTTCCCATATGTAGCCATGGTTAGACACCCTGCCTGACCCTTCCTGATCTGGGGGACCCCTCACCTGTCCCCATTATTCACTGCCACTCCCAAGACTACTGGCACTTCTGTGTGCTCACTGCAGGCCAGGCACAGGGCCACCTGACTTACACAGTCATCGAAGCTCACAACAGCCCAGTGACCCAGTTGTTATGCCCCTGTTTATACATGGAGAAACTGAGGCACAGAGAGGTAAATTAACTGGCCCAAGATCACACAGACACAGCAGTGGGGCTCCAGGGCTGGGCTCTTAACCTCTCCGCCAGGTGCCCACAAAAGGACCTGGTGAAGGGAAAGATTCAAGCTGCAAGCCCTTTGGGAGAAGACATAGAACACGTGCATGCAGCCAGGTCACCAGGAACTGGGTCTTTTTCTGAGAACAGACGCAGTGAACTTGAGTCAGCTGGCAGGAGAGTGGCAGGGTCACAGGGAGGGAGGGAGAGAGCCAAAGCAAGACAAGCCTCGATGGAAGGCTGGGTGGCTCACTGAGAGCTTGCCACCAGTTACCTGAAGCCCTCTGAGGCCTGTTCCAATGCCTATATCTCTGAGGGGGAAACTGAGGCTGGAAGTGGTGAGGGGCCAGGCTACCTGGCTTCCAAGCCAGTGTGAGTAGAGGCTGGGACCCACAAGTGACAGTGTGCCCAGTGCTGGAGTGGGAGGGCTTCCTTCCTGGCTAAACGGTGTGTGGCCCCGTGGGCGCTGTGTGTAGGCATGTGCGTGCGGGTCTACAGTTTTGGGGGCTGCCTGCATGACCTGAGCCCACCTGGTGCCTGGCCCACACACTGGCCCAGGTCCCAGCGGGCATCTGCACTTGGGAGGCAGAGTGCCCCAACCACATGGGCCATTGGTCCCTCCGTGAGTAAGCCCGGCTCGGGGAACAGGTGTCACTTAGCCAGGCCCCGCTGCACTTGATTACTGAAGCCACCATCAGACAGGGTTACAGAGCCGAGACTCACTCCTGTCTCTATGGCTGGAAACAATACATATTTCCCTCTCTTTTGCCATTTTGGTTCATCAAATTGAATCAACTTATTATTAAAGTTGATCACAGTCCGTTTGTTCTGATTCCCCAACAGTGAAGAAGAAAAATGAATCATTGGGACCCCAGGACCAAATTTGACTCATTGGCATGAACCCATGCCAGCCAGAGGGGTCCCAGCCAGCCCGTCACATGCTGCCTTCACCCTCCCACTGGGCTGCCCCAGCGCTCAAGCTGAAGGCTACCTTGTCCCACCCCAGGGCATGGGGACACACCCACACCCAGCTGCATCCCCAATCCTGGGGCCTCCGTCTCTGACCCCAACACCTCAACTGAAACCAAACCCTGGCTGCACCTGGCACATCCCCCTCACCTCAGTGACCTGTGCTGACCAAGACAGAGCCCCGCAGGGTACACGCCTCACTGCCAACATGCTGCCACGTCCAGAATCGTGGATCGTCAGTCATGATACCAGCTAACATTTGTTGAGACTTTCACAGACCAGGTGCTGCTGTATGAACTCACCTGATGGTGTAATTACGATGATCATCTCCATTTTATCAATGGGGACACTGAGGCTGGAGGTTAAAATGGCTTGCCCAGGGTCATGCAGGCAGTAAGTGGTTGTGGCCCACACAGCGGGTGAACCATTCAAAAGCTATCACCAAACCCCCTTTCCCTTCCTTCCCGTGTTCTACGGCTAGAAAGCTGAAATGCTCACCTTCCCAGGCTCCCTTGCTCTAGGAGTAGCCCTGTGACATAATTTTGACCAGTGAGCGACAGGTGGAAGTCCCTGGAGCAGGCGTTCCTTTCCAAATGAAACGACAAAGCCGAGCTAGAGGAGAGTCTAGCTCCCTTTGCCCCCTCTTTCCCACTCCTTTCTGGTTGTCCTTTGCCCTTCCCCTTATTTAAGGGGAACAGAGATGTGATGGCTAGAGGTACAGCAGTCACCTTAAATGATGAGGACAAAACCAACATGCTAAATATGACGGAGCAGGAAAAGAGAGGGGTCACAGGTCCCCAGCGATACCTTTAAGCCACTGTAGCAGCCCAGGACTACCTTCTCCTGGTCTTGCTCTGGGATGAGCCAAATAACACCCTCCCTCGTTGAGGCCTCTCACCGCCACTGCTGTTGCTCACTGCTGCCTGCACCCCTCAATTCCAGCCCAAGCCTTGTGGCTCCAGAGCCCGGATGTGAGCAACTTTGTCCCACCTGTCACTGACTTGTGGAGGACACGTTTGGAGGCTCTGCATGCTACACCCTCTTTTTGGTCCCCTCCCATCCTTAGCTGAAGGGCTGTTTGTCCCACATAACTTGGCAGGTGCCTGAACACAGCTCTATGGCTTTAGAGTGGACACCTGACCAAGAGCTGAGCCAGATTTGTGCTCAAGAACATGAACCAAGCCTGGGACTTGGACTCGTGTGGGGAACATTGTGATGTGCTGCCCAGATCCTCGTTTAGGAATGAGGGGCATAGTCCCCCAGCTGCAGGAGTGTCCACGAGACAGGAGACATCTCTCAGCCGTCACCCCTTCAAGGACTGCCTCCTTTGAAGAGAGCTGCCTTGTCAAGGTCACACCCTCTTTCCTGGGCAGCTGGCACCTGATGACTAATGGTGGGGGGGGTTCAAAGGCCTGGTCCTCTCACTATTCCAGGTCCAGAGCTTCCCATGAAATCGGCTGAGGACATTTTGGGGACAGTCTCACAACCCAGCTTCTCCCTCTGCCAACTCCTGCATCCTCACTTTCCTCCCACAGGTGTCAATCCTGAGAACATTCCGGGTAAACTCCCTCCCACAACCTGCCTCCCAGAGAGCCCAACCCGTAATGCAATAGCTAGAGGGACCCAAGCCACACAGGCTGAAGAGACAGACCATTGTCATCCACGGACGGGAACGAGAAGCAGGAACCTGGAGCACAAGAAGGGGCAGGCATGAGAGACAACGTGGTCCTCAGGAGAGAGCAGGTGAAGTGGTGTCTGGGCCGCTTCCTGACACTTCCCAGCTCCTGGCAAAGGCCTTGGGTCCCGTGGGCACCCCTGATTCCTCGTAACAACCCCCACCATGTAGAGCTAGCTTGAGTGGATTTCTATTTCTTGCCATCAAACTATCCTTGAACAAGATCTACTACAACTCTGCACTTCATGAATGAGAAAACTGAAGCTCAGAGGGGCGGGCCTTCCCTGAGGTCACAGAAGGTGAATAAAAGAGCCAGGTCCTTGTCCTTTATTTATGCAACAAATAGCTATTGAGGACCTACTCTGTGCTGCTAATGGTGTCGACTTTGGGGTTATAACTGTAAATAAAGCAAACACAATCCCTACTATCATTGAGCCCACAGTCCAGCGAGAGAGAAGGACAAGTAAACAGACAATTGCAGTACAGGGAGAGAAATGCTGTAAAATCACTTAGGAAGGGGACTTCTACCAGGCTTGGAACCTCCTGGAAGCTTCCTAGGGGAGGTGACATCTATGCCACGCCTACAGGAGAACAGAGCCCTCCAGGAAGAGGGAACAGAATGTGGAAAGGCTCAGAACTAAAAGGAAGTGGTGTGTGGAATCCACATTCTGGTTTTGTCTGATTAGGAGCATTTCCTTGGGGGAGGGCACAGTTTCCCTGGCAACTGTGTTCTTCTGGGCGGTGGCCAATCACTATGCCTTTGTCCCTCTCCCTCACCGCAGGGTTCAGTCCATGACTCCATCTAGCCAATGGGAATCTCTCTCAAGAATCTGCATCTCTAGTGGAGATGCCCAGATGGAAGGAGCTAAGAGTTGAGGAGCCTTGTGGCAGAGCCCTAGAGAGCTCGCCGTGCTGCTCAGGTCCCCAGAGCTGCCCCTGTCGTCGATCCTGAGGCCTGTTGTCTAACTTTTCCTCCTATTCTGTGACCTGCTGCACTGTCTTCAATGAAGCCCTTGTTCTTGTTTCACCTTTCACAGTCAATGTTTGGTTCTTGCAACCAAATAATCCCAATTCAAAAATTAGTACCAGGCGTGGGGTTCATGAAAAACCTATAGGGATATGTGAGCTGCTTGGAATTGGCTTTCCTAACTCCATGGGGCCCAAATCAGCAGGATTCTGGTTGCTTAACAGAGCAGAGGGGACCAATGGCACACAGCGGCGAACAGCTGACCACACCACACCCTCCAGCCACTTGGAGCCACGTGCCAGCTGGAAGTGGGAGACTCTAGCGGCTGCCATGAGCCAATGTGCAAGGGGTGAGGAACGCTGGAACTAGAGGCTGGATGATGCTTGCTAACACAGGATAATTTAAAGCGAGAAAATGACAGGCTCAAATCAAAATGTTCGCCTCAAGACAGAACAAAATTCAGGGCCATTGTATGACCACGCTGAAAGAATCTGTTATTGTGTGTGGCCGTAGAACTGAAGTTGCTGAAGACTGAACTTAGAGACTGAGCCTGAGCTTACTGAATTACAGGGTCAGTTGAATGCACAACCTCAGCAGGTCCCTTCTGTGAAAGGGAGGGCATTGTCAGACAACATTAGTACCCTATCAGAATGACCATATCTGGGAGGATCACAGAGGACTTGGAGGACACTCAGTCCCTAAGTAGCTTACTGACCCACCCTTGAGTTCCCTCATGACCCACCGGCTCAGTGTTTCTCCTGGATGATACAGTGCAGGACCAAGGGTAGAGGAGAGTGATACCCAGAAAGAATTGTGGGAATTTACTAGTTTATATTTCCGGGATACAAGGAATACGTGTGTAATGGGTTTTGAGGGTTCCCTGACCAGGCTGGGAGGGACAGAAGTGTGGATTGGGCTACATTTGTTGATGTGAGTGTCATTCCCAGAAATTTTGCATTCAGGGTGCTCTCTCAGGCAGTTGGCAGACGTTCCGACATTTTGCAGAAGTCACTAATGAGAATCTGGACCAAATGATGATCCACACTAATTGGCTTAAAAGGACCAGAAAATGCCTAGCATAATTAGAGGAAGGAAAGGAAAACGACTAGAGATGGGAATGCTGAACAGATCTATCGATTCCACGGCACTCTGCCTTCCTACTCCACATGAGGATGCTGTCAGGGAGGGTCCCAATCTTATCTCTTTCAATCAAAAATTAGTAGCATATTTCAGGTATACAAGAGGTACAAAGAATAATATAACATCCCTGGCTGGTGCAGCTCAGTGGATTGAGTGCCCGTCTGCAAACCTAAAGGTCACAGGTTCTATTCCCAGTCAGGGCGCATGCCTGGGTTGTAGGCGGGGCCCGCGGCCCCTCCCCCCACCAGTTGGGGGCGTGGGAGAGGCAACTGATCAAGCTTCTCTCACACATCGATGTTCCTCTCCCTTCTTTCTTCCTCCTTTCCTCTCTCTCTGAAAATAAATTTAAAAAATCTTTTTTTTTAAAAAGAATAAGAATAATGTAACAAACATTTGTGAACCTCTTATCCACTTAAGATATGAAATTTGTGAGTTTGAGTCCTCTGGGAAATAGACATCAAGAAAGGAGCAGAAAACATCCATGAGGGAAAGTGGTTGAGGGAGACAGAGGGGTGGGAAGGGCCATGCAGTCTGACGGATGCGAAGGGAGGCAGGTGGGGGAGGAGCCCCAGACCGCTGCAAGGCCGAGGGGGCCAGGGCCACCACTGGGAAGAGGAAGCCCAGGTCTCGCAGAATGGGCCTGCCTGGTTACCTCTGCCAGCCCAGTCAGGCTGGGTGCAGCCCGGGGAAGTGCGGCCTGGACACACACCTGGGGAGCACTGAGAGTGTGGCAGCGGGAGGCGGTCAATTATGTACCTACAATAGGCAAAGCACGTTCCCATGGCCGCGTGTGAAATGCGCCAATAACAATGAAACTGCTCGGTAAGCGGCACCTCCCAGCTCTTCACAGCGGGCTCAGCCGTGGTCTCCAGGAGTTTCCGCAGAAGGGCTGCTGTCGGATGGGATTTTTAATCTTGGAGTGGGTGGGAGGAGCCCTGCACAAGTGACACCATGTGAAAATTGGGGGACAGAGCTTCGGTAACCATGGGGGGCAGCGATCCCCGCACATGGGTAAGTGATCAAGGGTCCCTTAGGATAAAGTGAGCAGACAGCCCGCTGAGGCCTCACTAGAGCCTACAACTCAAACCCTCACAAGTGCAGCGGGGGGCAGGGCCTCTGAGCAGGACCTGCTCCGGGAACAGTGAACAGAGGACAAGGTGAGCCTGACGTCCAGCCACTGCCCTTTACCGGAGTGATGAGCACAGGCGAGGCGGAGGAGACATTAAAGGAGTACTGGCTAGCTCTAACTCCTAGAGACAGGAGTGCCACATGGTCCGCAGTAGGAGAGGCACTTCAGGAATCTGGGATAACACATTTCCCTCCTGAATTCACTCTACACTAGGTCAGTGGGACCTTACCACCTCCAGGAGTTACTTCTCAAGTTCCTGAGAGAAAATCGAGGTCCCTGTGGGTGACATAATTCAGGACCTGCTACCGCAGTGGCCCATGGTCTGGAGTATGCTGGAATACTCTCTTCAAAGCAAAGGAGACTGTTACAGCTTGAACCCTCTTACCTCTGAAAAGGAGGCACAATGCTCCATGGCCTTCTTCGGATTTCGAAAGCAGCCTCAAGTTCAACCCTTCTGACATCCAGCTTTGCAGGTCCTGCACAGTGCAGGCCCCTCTGCCCTCAGCTCCTTCCTGTCCAGTAGTGCTCCGAGCATCCAGGCTGGTCACAGCGCTGTGTGGACTCAACCGCAGCAAGCCCCCGGTGGGAAAGTCCCAAAGGAATCTTAGACCTTTTGAATAAGTAACTCTTCTCTAAGGAAACACATTTTGCCATGGGCTCTAGAAAGACTGAATACCTGACCCTGAGTCACCAGGCAGTCGGCACCCTGAGATGTCCATCATGAACCAGATGCCGTTGGTCCTCCAGCCCTACGCCATGTGAGGCCAGCAGCACGCCGTCCTCAGTAACCCTGTGCATAACCTGTGCGCGGGCTCAGCTTCCAGATGAGAGTGAGCCTTGAAACTCTGCAGCAGAGACCAGCAGTATCAGGAAGTAATACCTAGTTGCAAGTAACAGAAAACACTAGCTTAAACAGTAGAAAGGCTCGCATAATTTTAAAATATGCAACGTTAACACCTTCAGGTGAAGCTGGAATCAGCAGCCCTTTGCTATCACTGGGGACCTCGTTCTCGCCTGTCCTCTCTGCTTTCCACGGTGGTAAACTTATTCTAATATTGTCCTCTCTGCCCCCACAGGATGGCTGTCAGCATGCCGGGTGCTACACAGGCTGCCCCCTTCAAGACTGATGGCAGTGAGCACAACTCTGCTGTCAACTCTTGGGAACGCAGTGGGGCTCCTTTTCCAGAACTCCCCAGCACCCTTGTGTCTCACCGGCCTGAAATGGATCATGGGCCCATCTGTACACCAATTCCTGTGGCTGGGGAGCTTCACTGATTGGCTGCAGACATCCAGGCCCTGCCCCTGGAGCTGAGGGGAGCCAATCCTATTCAAGCAGCATGACCAAGAGTGGGGGAAGGGCAGTCCTCCAAAGGAAATGGGAGGTGTTATTGCTATAAAGCCAGGGGAATGGACCCTGGGCCCTCCCAAACAGTAGGCCTTGCACAGGGGACAGTGGAGGGGAGAAGAACCAGGTTTGATTATAGAATCATAGTCCCATGTTTTGGTTTGAATCTTATAAACTCTCATATTCCAACAATGTTCATGGAAGTTTTCCTCTTCTGGGGCCTCTGCTAGCTGTGAGGAGGGGAGGGAGCTGTGGCCCCTCGGTGGAGGGCAGTGGGGAAAACGTTAAGAGCTTCTGCACCAGCTCTGTTTCTCCAGAGTTCCCAGGCACGCACCCTTCACCTCCCCAAAGGTTGACTTTTCCTTCAAGCTTCCACTCCCCAGCGGGCACCTGGGGGCCATAGAGGCCGCCTACTGACAAGGCTGGGGACCTGGGAACCAAGTCCTGGGAAAATACAGGCCTTTGCCTCAGACTCTGCAGTTGGAGACTTTTGCCCTACTGGCTCTTACACAGCTTTTCAGACAGCAAGCCCCCAACCCCACCACCACCTCTGTTGTTATGCAGGCCTACCTGTTACCGAAAAGGGGACCTGCAGTGTGTGGGTACTTGACCTCACGCAGGAAAGGTTTCACGGCATGAGCACAGGTGACTTTAAGGGTATGTTTATTAAAGCTGGGGACAGTGAAACAAGGAAGGGCCTAGGAGAGAAGAAGCAACAGGAGAGCCTAGGCAGGGCTGCTTTAGCTCACTGAGAAGTCAGAGACAAGGGGGCCTAGGAGATAGATTCAGGGAGTTAGCCTGGAACAAGCTGCCACTGCCCATTGCTCCTCTGGTTGCAAGTCTCGGGGGACCCAGGGAAGAAAGTCCTGGATGTGCTCCCAGGAGGGAGGGTGTGCCCTGGGTCCTTCATCTTGAGGATTGTTTTTTTTTAGCTTTTTTTTATCCCCACCCAAGGGTACGTTGCTGATTTTAGAGGGAGAGGAAGAAAGAGAAACACCAATGTGAGAGGGGAGCATTGATTGGTTGCCTCCCACGTGCACCCAACCAGGAGTGGAACCCGAAACCTAAGGACGTGCCCTGACTGGGAATTGAACCCACATTTTGGTATACGGGTCAATGCTCCAACAAACAGAGTCACCCAGCCAGGGCCTTCTTCCTGAGGGTTTTAAAGGCTGGGAGTTCAGTGGAGGTCTTAGGGGAGGAGCCGGTGGAATATCCCTCAGCTTTATGCTGACGCACCAAATCGAGATTTATTCCCTGGACTTCATCTGTCCTTGGGTGTGGTTGGCAAATGGCACTAATTGGATTTCTGCTATCTGTCTCCCTGAGTAGGGAGATTTAAGCTATTTACCTTCTGGTTGGAGAGGAGAAGTGTAAACCATTTACTCCTAAGTGTCCTTGGTTAGGGAAGATGGGATTTTGCGATTTACTGGATGGCTGTAAACTGCTTAGCCGTTTAACCATCTGTCTCAGTTTCCCTCCTGCAATTGTCCTGACTTACTAGCCGGTCTCACCTCCAAGACGTTGTGGGTTTGCTTCCAGACCATTGCAATGAAGTGAGCGGCAGTCTCTTTGCTGGTGGAGAGTTTTGCCTTCAATTTGTAAAAAATGCAACATCTGTGAAGCATGATTAAGCGAGGTGCAATAAAATGAGGTCTGCCTGTACAAATATTTTGCCCCAAAGCCCACTAATTAAATATACTCTACAAAGAGATATTTCTGCACTACGGTTTCCACAAAGACACACTCACCATCTGTTTCCTGGACCCTGCTGTCTCTAGGCAGATTGTCGCTGGAACGCATCTGAGTCACATGCCGTGTCCGCAAGGACAACACCGCTTTGCTTTGTTACCTTGCACCAGGCCGTGCAGAAGACGGGCATCTTCCGCGGCCCCTCCGTGTCCACCTGTTCAAGAGGGCTCTCTGTGAGCCTTTTCTTCACCCCGGTGTTGTTTTTCTCTGCTGTAGCTGTATTTTTCTGCGCAAGATCACCAGGAGCCTGAAAGGCACTGCCTGAGAGTCAGTCCTCAGAGATGCCCCCACCCTCCTTCCTGAGGGCAGGGCGGTGCCCCTCTTTCTGCCGGAAAGACAAACTTCATCGTGTTACCTTTTAGTACAAACCACAGTACTGAACTAATTTCAGGCTGTTGTTTATTGTTTACATAAACTTGCTTTCCTTGTTCAATTGTTTGTTTGTTTTTTTATCTGTGAGAAATTGAGTGCCTTGGAATGGAATAGAACACACCGTAAATTTTTCATTAAAATTAATGTTTAAATTTTTTTTATTTTGTAGCATTTCATCCTGGGGCAGGGTCTTTAGAAATGAATTAAAGGCATTGAATAGGGAATAGGTGTGTTCACCCTGGCATTCCTGAACTTTACCTCTGTGGGGAGGGGAGGGAGGAGCGACTTGCCTGGGACCTTTGGTTCCGGGGGATGAGCCCCACTGCATCCTCCCAGGTCTCTGCAGTGACCTGTGCACACCTCTCCTTGGCTCGCCTGCAGACTTCTCAAGCTCCTTTGCACCCCAGCACCCAGCCCAGTGCTGAGTGCCCTGGTATTCAACACATACTGACAATTGAAAAGAAAGGCAGGTGGCAACCCTGCTCTCACCAGGAGCTGTCCGCCTGGGGCTGAGCACCAGCGCCTGGAGACCAGGGTTGTGGGGCGAGGGCCAGCAGGGCCTGAGAGGCTGTCCTCTGACCACGTGGCCTCTGGGCCCGCTCCACCCTGGGTCAGGGGCTCCCAGAGCAGGCAGACTAGCACTATCTCCCCATTGGGTCATGTCCAGAGGGGCCTGAAGAGCTGGACAGAGACAAACTCCCATCCCACGCATCTCTGGGAGATTCAGCTGGGAGCAGGCGAGAAGGAAGAGCACGCTGAATCAGAAGCTGACCGCTGGGAAAAATCTGCTACTCCTATCCCAGTATCTGTTCATCTCTTATTCCAGTAGTCTGTCTGGAGTGTAAAGACATTTTCCTTGTAGCCAGAAATGGTCATATGACTAAACTTTTACAAATTTTTCTTAAAGACAATTAGCATACACACTTTGCCTCTTCCTATTCATCCCTTCTTCCTTTCTGCTGATGGAGTGAGTATGAAATGGCTGGAGCTGCAGCAGCTATCCTGGACTATGGGGTGGCCCTGGAATAAAGATCATGTATAGCAGAGTAATAAGGGGGAAAAAAGTCCCTGAGGACTATTTAGAGCAGCACTACTGCATCATTCCTGAACTACTTTACCCGAGAGAGGACTACACTTTTATCTTGCTCAATTTATTGACATTTTGTCTCTATTGCTCCTGGTCAAGTATAATTTTATTGAATTCACATTGTAATCCTGTGACTCTCATAGTGGGTCCAATAAGAAGGCCCTGGGGCAGTGGGGCCCTGGGTCTATGTTAGAGCTCCAAGGCCTGAGGCCATCCCCCAAGGACACAGCTTCACTCACTCCCTATCCCTGGAATGCCACTTCCCACCTCTTCCCAGATATACACAAAGACCACCCTCATCAGGATTCCATAGCTGGAGCACAGGGTCAGAGACCACCTGGTCCTGTCTCACTCCCTTGGCTGACAGGTACCATGCACCTATTCTATGCATGTCTTGGGGATGCAGAGCTAATGAGACAAGGCTCCTCCAGAGGTGTTTGGCGCAACGGAGATGATGATAGGTAGGGAGCATCACAAATGGAGAGTGTACAGGGTATGAAAGAAAAGTCAAAGAGTTGTCATAATGGATGAGAAGAATTTTGCTAGACAGAAAGAGCATTCTAGATCAGTAATTTTCAAAACCTTTTTCATCTCATGGCACACATAAACTAATTAATAAAATTCTGCAGCACACCAAAAAATATATTACATTTTTCTAACAACAAAAAAACAGGTGTAATTTTGGTTCATTCACACTGGATGACTATTGTTGTGTTGGATGTTGTCATTATTTAGTTTGACAATCTAAGAAAAAAGAGGTCAGCGCCCCGACTAGTCAGGTAGTGCACATTTTAAAAGCCCCTGCAGCACACCAGCTGAGAACTGCTTCTAGACTGAGGAAAAAGCAAAAGCAAGGAAGGAAGAGCAGCACCTTCAGGAAACAGCCAGAAACTTCCTGGGACTGGAATGTGGGGGCCTAGTGTAGGAATATGGGGAACAGGCTGGAAAGGCAGCTGGGCCTGGCCCCCAGGTCTTGATGCCCTCAGGAGACACTGGGCCCCCATTCCATAAGCAATGGGGAGCCAGCAGTTCTCTGAAGGGACATTGCAAGGTCAGGTTTATGATGCTAGCTGGACCAGTGAGGAAACTAGAGGGAGTGCCTGGCTGGGGTCGGGTCACTCACTCATCAGAGGTGCCCAGGACATGAGCCCTGGATGTGCAGAGCTGCCAACTGGCCAGCCCAAAGCCACTCTAATGAAAGGGGTGTGTCCAAGGGATAACCCAGCCTCTCCTCTGTCCTTCCTACCAGGTGCCTGGGTCAAGTGTGCAGTCATCCCCCAATTTGTTGGGGCTACGGGAGGTCACCTGAGCAGTCGAGCCAGGGAGGGAGATCCTGGGCCTCCTGGGAGCAGGGCTATTCAGGGAAAGGACCTGGGCAGGCCCCAAGGCCCAGAGGTCAATGTTGGCTCCCAGTCTGCTCAGGGCCAGGGTGACAGAAATGAGCTGTGGAACCATCCCTGTCAGGTGCCCCTTGGTGCTAGACCCTGGCCCAGCACACAGGAACAAATAAAACCCAGTCCTGTCCTTAAGGAGCTCACAGCCTGGAAGAGGAGATGGGTCTGTAAACAGTTATGACACAGAAGGAGTCCAGTTGCTGTAGCAATTTCCTGGAACAAATATCATCACAACTTTATTTTTCAATCATATTTTATTAATTACGCTATTACAGTTGTCCCAATTTTTCCCACTTTGTCCCCTCCAGCACCCTCCACTCCCACAAGCAATCCCTACATCATTGCTCACGTCCATGGGTCATGCATATAACTTCAGCTGCTCCACTTCCTACACTGTACTTTATATCACCATGGCTATCTGTAACTACCTGCTTGTACTTCCTATTCCCTCACCTCTTCACCCGTTCCAACATACCCTCCTTCCTTCAGGCAAATATCAAAACGTTCTCTGTATACATGATTCTCTCTGTTCTTCTTGTTTGCTTAGTTTGTTATTTAGATGTTATTGTTGATAGATATGTATTTATTGCCATTTCACTGTTCATAGTTTCGGTCTTCTTTTTCTTAAATAAGTCTCTTTAATATTTCGTATAATAATGGTTTGGTGATGATGAACTCCTTTAGTTTTGTTTTGTTTTTTTGTCTGGGAAGCTCTTTATCTGCCCTTCAATTCTATATGATATCTTTGCTGGGTAGAGCAATCTTGGCTGTAGGCCCCTGCTTCTCATGACTTTGAATATTTCTTACCAACCCCTTCTAGCCTGCAACATTTCTTTTGAGAAATCAGATGACAGTCTTATGGGAACTCCCCTGTAGGTTACTACCTGCTTTTCTCTTGATGCTTTTAAGATTCTCTCTTTATCTTTAACCTTTGGCATTTTAATTGTGATGTATCTTGAAGTGGGCCTCTTTGCATCCATCTTATTTGGGACTCTCTGTGCTTCCTGGACTTACATGTGTATTTCCTTCACCAAATTAGGGAAGTTTTCTTTCATTATTTTCTCAAGTAGATTTCCAATTTCTTGCTCTTTCTCTTCTCCTTCTGGCACCCCTATGATACACATGTTGGATCACTTGAAGTTGTCCCCAGGGGCTGCTTATACTATCCTCACTTTTTGGATTCTTGTTTCGTCTTGTTGTTCTGATTGGTTGTTTTTTGCTTTCTTATGTTCCATATCATTGATTTGATTCTCAGCTCCATCCACTCTACTGTTGTTTCCCTGTAAGTTGTTCTTTATTTCAATTAGTGTATCCTTCATTTCTCACTGGGTCATTTTGATGTTGTTGAGGTCCTCACTAAGTTCCTTGAGCATCTTTATAACCAGTGTTTTGAACTCTGCATCGATAGATTACTTATCTCCATTTCGTTTCGTTCTTTTTCTGGAGTTTTTATCGGTTCTTTCATTTGAGCCATGTGTCTTTGTCTCCTCATTTTGGCAGCCTCCCTGTGTTTGTTTCTATGTATTAGGTAGATCTGCTATGACTCCCTACCTTGGTAGTGTGGCCTAATGTAGTAGGTGTCCTGTAGGGTCCAGTGGCGCAACCTCCCCTCTCACCCAAGCTGGATACTCGAGGTGCAACCTTCGTGTGGGCTGAGTACACCCTCTTCTTGTAGTTGAGCTTTGATTGCTGTTGGCAGGTCAATGGGAGGGATTTACCCAGGCCAATCAGCTGCAAGGACTAGCTGTGATCACTGACCACCAACCTCCACCCTCTGTGGAGGATCAGCTGTGCAGGAGAAGAATGGTGGCGCTCCAGCATGGTCTATAGTTGTCCACTGGGTGCGCAGGCTCTGCAGTTTCCTGGTTGATGCAGACCAAGGTAAGCCCCTACCTGTGTTCTGCCCAGGGTCACCCTGCATGAGCTTTAAAGCAGTCTGAGATGGCTGCTACTTGTGCTGTGCTTGGAGATTCCAGGTGAAGCCAAACTATGAAACAAGGCTGGCTGCTGCTAGTGCCAGGCCTGGGACCACTTAACAAGAGGTGCAGGTGCTAGGGGTTTGCTGAGGCTGGCTGTTGCTTGTTTGAGAGGATTTAGGAAGTTATGAAGCCTGAGCCAAGACGAGCCATTCATATGGAAAAGTCACTGTTAACAATTTGGGTGGGCCCATAAGTTGGGTGGGACAGAGTCTCAGGGCATCTCCAGGACAGGGAAAACAGTGTTGGCCAGGTTGAGGGAGTCTCAGATATGTCACCTGCCTGCAGGCTCTATGGCTCTGTGGGGAGAGGGTTCAGAAAAGGGACAATGGCCTCCGCCTACCTTTCTGTTTGGGAGAGAGCTGTCCCCCAGATCTCATCTTGGTGCCAGACACTTCAGTTCCTTCCTGTGTGCCACTTGTGCCTTTCAAGCTGCTACCCAAGTGCTGTAGCTCAGAGATACATGAAGTAAGTCTGTGTGTGGGTTCTTTAAGAGGAACTGTTTGGGACTCCAGAAGTTTCTTCCACCCCTCCTATCAGACTGAATGGATACAGTTTCTTTAATTCCATAGTTAACAAACTTCCATTCAATTCAATTTCTGATAGCTCTGGCTGATGGTTGTTCTATAGTTTAGCTATAATTTTGATGTGGTTGTACAAGGAGGTGAACCATGTTTACCTACGCCGCCATCTTGACCAGAGTCACATCAACTTTAAACCCTTGGTTTATCTATCCAAATCTGTCCATGAAGTCTATCAGCTTCTTACAAAGCTCCCACTCCAGGGAGACTCCCAATTTGGTGCCCGATGTCAGCTGCAGGTAGAACCTTTCATGTCCTGGAAGCTTTGGGCTATGCCCTCAACATGGGAAACTCAGTGGCACCCTCAGCAAGACACAGACATTCTCCACGTAGAGATGGGAAGTGGTCTCTTCCCTGCTCCGGGTTGAGCGGCTCGTCCCATATCTTGACACCCTCTGGCCTCTCACAGAAGCAGCTCCTTCACCATCAGGCCCTCACCCTCTCTCCTACAAGGTTCAAACCCAATCTAAGGGTGGAACGAGGGACAGATCCCGTCCCTTCCACTGCTTTCCCCACCACTGTCCCCAGAGTCCCCTCCACTATAACAGGAAACCAAGCAGGGCCTGGTGCAATGGACAGGAGGCATTGGGCAGGTGCAGAGGCTGACTGGAAGCAGCTGCCCAGCCCTGCCCTGCTTCATGCCGAGAGCATGGGGTGTGTGTGACAGGAGGCAAGTGGGAGCGCCGGCCCCAGGGAGAGACTCAAGATGGAAAGACAGATCCTGCTCAGATATGGCAGACTTCAGCAGTGGGGAGCCACTGCAGGTTGTTCAGGACAAGGTGTTAGGACTCTCCTACTGACCACCCAGTGTCCACAGTTCCCACTGAAGTCCCTCCCACCCCAGGCAGCAGCCCTAGCTCCAGACCCTGCCTGTCTACAAAGCTCCCCTTGCTGCCCTGTCTCCAAGCCCCGTAACAGATGTCGTAGTAGCCATAGGAGTTCGCCTGTGACAGAGCTGCACTGGGGACAGAGATGGGACACCCCAGGTGCCTTAGCAGGTTGAGTGGGGCTCACGTGTGCACCTGTGTTATGCAGCCGGAAGGTGTGGAGGGGCATGGACCACAGGGCCTTCTCCGACTCCCCGCCCTGCATTTCAAGAGCCCTCGTGCCTAGGCCCCATGGCACCCCGCCACAGAGGCTCTGCCTCTGCCCCGATATTGCTGTTTGGCAACTGGCCACTGGTCTGTTTCCCTCCTGGACTGCAGTTTCCTCAAGGCTGGGACAGACTATTATCCTGTTCCCAGGGAGCACTGCACTTGGCACATAACAGGGGCTCAGGAAGTGCCTATTGACTGAACAGGTGCACTCTAGGCCAGCACAGGAGCTGAGTCTATGGGTCTGTACACAGCTGTGGGTGTCTCTGGGGGCAGGGTACGATGCCCACCCAGTGCGGGCTAGCTCGCATCTCGCCTTACCCAGGGAGGCAGGCTCCTGCCAGGACCTGAGGGAGGGCAGGTTTTCTTTCCCGCTGCATTTGCCTGACAGGTGCTGGCAGTTTATCTAACTGATAATGAAGAGGATGGGGGGGTATGCTAATTCCTTCTCACTTTATTGAATCCACCAATACTTCACAGCCTGGGGGCCCTGGGACGGGGTGATTAAAAGACACTTCAGCATGCTGGTTATTGCCAATTAACAGACTCCAATATAAACAATTAATAAAGCCACTGTGGGAGGCCAGAGGGAGGGATTCAATGGCCCAAGCTGGGCAAGCTCTGCTAGCTGCTGGGCCCCTGGATGCATTCACACAGATGGCCCTGCCCTGGGGGCAGGTGGTTGGGGGTAATGGATGCCTGGGAGCGGGTAGAGAGATGCCAGCCAGGGGGAGAGTGCTGGGAGGTTGCTCAGCAGGAGACTTGGGGAGTAGGGGAGGCACTGTGAGCTCATCCTGACCGTGCCCACAGGGCATAGTCCCAGGGAGGCTGTGGCAGGGGTGGGAGGGCTTGCTGAGATCCCCAGGGACCACCTGTTCAGAGCTCTTTGGACCACACAGTCCATGCTCTTTTCCTTCCCTCTCCCCTCAGGCAGGCAGCAGCCAAACCAAGCTGGTCGGGTCTCCTCCCTAGTCCAAGGCCAAGGGGCCTTCATGAGTAATGTACCTCTAGGAGAAGCTGGTATGACTCTGTCCACTTGTCAGCTTGGTCCCATCCTGGTTTGGTGGCTTGCTTTCTCTAGCATGAAACGTGCCACACCTGCCTGGGAGTGGCCGTGCCTCTCAGGGGCTTTTTTGGGAGTTGCTGTGTGGGCCTCCCAAAGATGCCATTTATGTCCACTGAGGCCAGATGCCACTCAAACCCAGCTCATGAAATTCTCAAACGGATCTTGGTGGGAGGTGTGACTTAAAGGTGGAAAACGCTCACCCCTCCAGCGGTGACCTAAGCACTCTTAGCCAGTGAGTGGAGGAGCCTGCACAGGACTCCCGGTCCCAGCTCCACAGGCCATGGGGCCCGAGGCCCAGGAAGGTACACGTGCTGTGTCGAGGGCAGAACCGCAAACCTCTGAGCTGGCAGGCTGCACAGAGTTTGTGCCGGAGCCTCCGGCTCTGCTGGCCACCTGGGTGAGCGCGTGTGGCCGTGCGCCCATTAAACTTACAGACAGTGAAATCTTCCTTTCACGTCATTTCTACATTACAAAATGTTACTTTTATCGTGGTTCTGACTCAAGATGCTGTGTTATAAATGAGTTGTGGTGGTGGCCGGGTAATTTCTCACACTTGCAGCACGTACAGGAGACAGGAGATTCTCGCACCCAAAGCTCTGTCTCCTGGAAGGAAGGCTTCCCACCGCTTATACACGCGGTTTGGTCAATAACATGTTGATTTCTTCTTTGCGGTTGGCTAGTTCCACCCCGCTTGGTTCCTGTCGGCTCATCCTGTTTACTGCTGCATCTGCAAAATACTGTGTTACATTTTAACATTTACCAAAATTAACATTTAGTGAGAGCCGCCCAGACTGTGAGACCCTTGCCTTAACTATTCTTTTTTACTCATTTAAAAATGAAAAACCATTCTTAGCTCACAGACTGTACAAAAACAGGTGACGGGCCATATTTGCCTCATCCCAAAGGGAGGTCATATGACCTCTGGGGGGAGGGAGTCTCAAGTCCCACCATACAGCTTTGCTGGTGGGGAGTGGGAAGGGCAAAACTGGGGGGCCAGAGAACCTGTTTGACCAGGGAGCCAAATGGCCACAAAGGACAGAGAAACACACCGGTTGGGTGTCAGTACAGACAGAGAGATTGACAAGGAGTAATGCCACCAGCTCTCCTGCTGCCCAGCTGTCGTGGGGCAGGGCGCGGACAAACCATAATGTCCTGGGACAGTCTCTTGCCATCACATGGGACCACGGGTGCCTCTGAAGCTCTGGACTCCAAGGTAAATCAGAGGGAACCGACTCAGGGGGAGCTGAGCTGGCTTCCTCTCCACCCCTATTCGTTCACCTCACTCATTCGGTCACCAAACATGCTCTGAGAGTCCACAAAGGGTGCCTGTTTTCAGTTTGAAACAAAGCCCCTTGTTTGCAGCTGTCTTAGGGGATGATCCCGGAGGCCCAGAGCATCATGTTTGGACTGCCAAGGACGTGCCTGAGCCGCCTGGGAAGTGAATAAACAGAGCACATCCGTGTGGACAGAGCAGGTAAACAGTCGCCTGAGGGATCTCCGGGTGTCGGCCGAGCCGGTGGTTGAGCAAAGCCCACGCTCTGTGGAGACGGCAGGAAGGCTCCGTGCAAAGGCAGTGCTGGCGGATGATAGGGGTGTCAGCTTTGAGAAACCAAGAGGTGAGTTTGCGGTCTGGCTGTGTTGGGTGCTGCCTCTGCCCCACCCATCCCCAGTGGTCCCTGCCTCCTTCCTCGGCTTCCACAGGACACCTGTCATCTGGGGACAGGGGCAGAACCAGAACTCCACCATCACACTGGAGCAGGTGGGGGGCTTTTGCTGCCAGCCCTACCTTACAGATATGCCCCAAATCCGACCACTGCACCCCATCCCTCTGCTACCACTCTGCCTGGAGCCTGGGGAGTACAGTGGCCTCCTCACAGGTCTCCCTGTCCCATGATCCATCCACCAACTGCCACCAGAGCGACCTTGTGAAATTGTCAGTCACACCACATCCTCTCAGGTCTTCCTGGTCCCACAGCCCTGCCATCCCAAGATCGAATCCAGATTTTTAGCATGGCGACCTCATGACCCCCACCCTCTCCCCACTCGTGCACACGCAGCACGCTGGCCTCCACCCTGTCCCTCCTTCACCACTGCCCCAGGTGTCCTCGCAGTGACTGGCTTCTTCTTGACCTCGTGCCTGCATTTTACCCCCTGAGTAGTGTGTCTGTTTGTGTCCTGCTCGTCCAGCTTCAAGGAAAGGCCTGGGTCTGCAGATCTGGTTGAAGGGTCCCTGGATGGAATTCAGAGGGTCTGGGAATATGGTTGGGAAAAAAAATCACATCTTTATTCTCCCTCATCTTTGGTTGAAATTTAGCTCTTCCTCCTGTTGGGCATGTCAGCAACAAACTGCAGCGGTCGTCACGGAGCCAGTAGCTCTGTCACAGAGAACGTGCGGGTAACTTCAGATCATGGCGAAACTGCAGAAGAAATCTGGTGACATCACTTATGCTCAGCCTGCTTCAAAATGATGGTAGTTGTATTAGACCCACTGCTCGATCTTACCATTTAGTTCATTAATAAAGAAGCACATGTGTTACTCCACCCCATTTTTCTTCATATTTTGATAACTGCATTTTAATATAATTGGTTTTCTTTGAATCTTACATTTTTTTTATTTTAAAGATTTTATGTATTTATTTTCAGATAGAGGGAAAGGGAAAGAGAAAGGGAGAGAAACATCAATGTGTGGTTGCCACCCCTGCACCCCCCGACTGGGGACCTGGCCCCAAATCTAGGCATGTGCCCTGACTAGGAATTGAACCTGCAACCCCCTGGCTCACAGGCCAACACTCAGTCCCCTGAGCCATACCAGCCAGGGCTGAATCTTACAAATTTTATTGTGTGGCTTCACAAATGTTATTCCGAGAAGAAGCCTAGGCACCAGAGGGGTCCCTGCACAGGGTCCCGCTCTGGCACGTGAGCTCTGCACAGACTGACAGACACCCGCAGGGCGCACTGCAGTAAACAGAGGACAAGGGAGCCAGAGGCTGGACGGCACCTCACATCCCCCTGTCCCTACACAGGCAGCATGCTCCCGCCTCAGGGCCTCTGGTCTCGTCCACGAAGCCACTGGACTTGTCACCACTTCCTCTTACCTAGGCCCAAGTTCCAGCCTTCTCCGTGGCCTGCAGGACTCTGAAGTGGTGGAAAGACCCTGGCTTTGGAGTCTCTTTGTCCGTAAATAGGACAGTGCCATTGGCCTCTGAGTTGGCCACGAGGACAGAAATGGTGTCTAGGCTTTCCTGGGTGGAGCAGGCACACTGACTAGAGCCCTGGGATGGCAGATGGCCCCGCCCGAGGCCTGCAGGTAAGAGAAAGCCTATTGTTTGGGGCTGGGATCTCCATCTGGGAGATACCATCCGTCCTGGACCTCAGACGGACCCACCCACCTTGCCGCTGCACCTTAGGCGCCCCAGCACAGGAGCACTTTGGCTCACCAGCTCCTCCCACCATCCTGTGGGGGGGAAGGCATTTTACAGATGGTGAATTCACAGCTCCACTCAGGGGAGGTGACAAGCGTCCAGCTCTGTCCCCCTCCATGGGCCACGGGTGGTCTGCGGGAGCCCTTTCTTTGGGCTGCGTCATATGATAGTCTGCCTAGACTCACCGCCATGTTTAGCAAGGGTGCTAGGCGGACTTGGGTCCCACAGTGACACCAGCCTTCATGTATTGAGCCCTGACCATGTGCTGCACATTTGACTCTGGGACTTGTTAATCCTCACAAGTCTAGGAATAGGCACAGCTGTCCCCTGTCCCGACCCTCAGATATGTGGAACCAGGCCAGCAGCAGGAGTCAGCCTGGTCCCTGCGATGTGACAATCTAGGCCCCCCTCTCCTCCGCCACTGCAGCACTGATGAGAAGGGAGGCAGCGGGGCCCAAAGAGGAGGGCGGGAAGAAGCAAGAATGCTGTCTGCGGAAGCTGCACGTTTGGGGACTCTGGGATGCTGGAGGGGAGGCGAGGGTGGGTAGCTGATTCAGGAGATGGAGCTATAGCCAGGAGAAGCAAGCTGGGAGCCACCTGGGAGCCAGCTGGTGAGCCAAAGGGCTTGGCAGAGGAAGAAGGAAGCTGCCGGTGTAACTGCGCTCTCAGGAACCAAGGGCTGGCGGCAAAGCTGGGATGAGGAGTGGGCTCCTACGGACACTGGGTGACACATCCCTACCCGGACCAGCCTGGCCTCCAGGCCAAAGCTCTTTTTCTTCAGGTCACCTGCCACGGCTGCACTCCAAGCATCTCAGTCCCTCCTGACTGGAGTCCAAAGATGGGACCTAGAGAGAGTCAGATGCGGTGGGTCCATGGGTATTGCCATGTGGGCTAAACTTCCTAGGGCTGGTTAACCAGGGTTGGGTAGCTGTAAGGCAAGAGGAGCAACTTGTCACTTTGGGTGGCTAGGTGTTTGTGTATGTTTATGCATGCATGTGCACATGTATACTAAGTGTGTACATGCACACACATGTATGTCTTTGTGTGCGGGCCCCATGTGTGGTTGCTTGTGCACGTGGTGTGTGCATGTGCATGTGCAGGAGAACTCTGCAGAGAGAGCACGAGTATTAGGGGAGGGCACCGATGTTCCCATCACCCGCACTGAAGTTGGTGGGTGAGGAGGATGTGCTGGGAACAGGAGGCCTGCTGAGCCTTCTCCCAAAGGTGCCACTGCCAGCAGGGGAGGAAAAGTGTGAGAAGAAGCACCTTATTTAAATGCAAATGACTGAGATACAACTTTCTTTATTGAAATGCAAATTGCACTTCAGTCTCTGACACCTCCAGAGTGCCAAAGCCACGGAACACAGTCAGGAATCAGGGCTTCAGAGCGGAAGCAGTCAGGATGGTGCAGGTGCATGAAGATAAGGGGGATAGGGGACAGGCCCCAGGTGGGCTTGGAATGCTGAGCCAGATGCCCCTCCTGCCTCCAGGGCTTCTGGGAGAGGTAGCAGCCACAAGTGGGGGATGATAGAAGTGGGGGCCAGAGATCTAGATGTCACCCCATAGGAGACCAGGCTGGAGTTTGTCATGGGTCATCGGCAGGCTCTCTGCCCGGCTAGGGCAACACGCTGTGTGCCTGCCTAATGAGCTGGGTCTCCCTGGTGAGCCTGGAGCCCTCTCCTGGGACATGACAACAACTGTTTGTCTGCTTGCCAATGTGGTTAAGCAGATTGCCTCTTGGGTGGTCAGACCTGGCTGCTGGCAGGCAGAGCACTGGGGTCCACCTACAGTAGTCCCGCCTGAGCCTAGGTCCAAGGCAGGCCTGCCTCCCTCCACCCCTTCTCTTCTCAGGGGCTCAGGAGCAGACTGCCGAGCTGCCAGGTACAGCTGTTCATGTCGTCAGGGGCTGCCATATGGCCCATGCCTTGCTCCCCAGGCTGGGAGACCTGGCATGGGGCCACTTCCTCTGGGAAAAAGGGTGTCTTTTTCTTCACACTGAGACACACTGGACTAACACCTTTTTCTAACTCATTAGCCCGCAAAGGGTACCTTTTCCAATTTTGCACAAGTCACTGTAGTTGGGAGGCACTGAGACCCCCGACTCCTCTTTCTTCTGCTCTCTCCATCTCCCTTCAGAGCTTCCCTCTCCTCCCAGCTCCTTGGTCCCTCGCCCACTTCTGTACTTTGTTCCTTCCACCCCTTCCTTGCTCCCTGTCTCTGTAGCCCCCCTCTATGGTTCCTCTGGTTTGTCCCCACTGCCTCCAGAATCAGTGGCACCAAGTCCTTACCCCCGAGAGCCAGAGGCAGGTGCAGACAGCCCAGGAAGAGTGAGCAGGGCCGCCCTGGCCCTCGCAGAGAGCCCTGCTCAAGGGGAAGGCTGCTCCTTCCATCTGCCAGGCTCCCAATCCAGGCAGCAGCAGCATGGGAGTGGTTAGCAGAGGGCAGGTTGGAGCTGGAGGGTGACAGGGCTGCAGTTCCTCATATAAATAGGCCTGTCTGGTGTCCTGGGGGCGAGTGGCTTCCTGGGGCCCTTCTCATGTCATTGGCTTCCCAAGAGAGCTTTGCTGATGTCAGCTGGGGTGCCTGTGACAGGGTCTGAAGTAAGAAAGCTGCAGTACTGGGGATCTGGCCCAACACACCTCAGGGGCCAATGCCCCCGGCAGTTCTGGCCATTTCTGAGTACCCTTGGCTGTTACGACTCACTCCCTAGGCGTGCAGGCCACAGCTTGGGCCCCTCTGAGGCACCCACAAAGGACCCCTTCCTTGACATCACTTCCAAATCAGCCCACCAATCCCAGGGGCTGTACTAACTCTAGGATGCCTCCCTAAAGGCCCCCGAGAAGATGGTAACCTCATTCAGATCCCCGCCTGCCTGGGAGATGTGTCTATGTAATAACAGAGATTGTGGCAAGAGACACAGGTGGCCCCTGGCTCTTGCTGAGCTGGCCTCACCCTCTCTGCATGGCCTGCCCTGTCTTCAGGACCCAGCTCGCTCCCTCTGGGAGGATGACACAGAGCATCCTTCTTGCAGCTGTGCAGGCACACCACCCCGCCCTACACCCTCCACTCCCGTTGTTATTTCTGAGTGTCACTGCAGGCTTATTTAGACCCTGCCACCTTGTCAACTATGTAGAGGACAGAGACCTGCTCCCAGGATGGGGACTATGCCTCACCCGGGGACAGGGCTGGTCTGCCCATCAGATGGGAGCTTCTGGAGGGCCCAGCATCCACCCCTCCTCCCTCGCAGTTCCCTTCCTGTGGAGGATGCCCTGGTGGGCTTGCTATTGGTGCCATGCAAGACTCTGTCTTAAGAGCCTGATCTGGCCTGGAAAGTGATGGGGAATGATGGGAGCTGCTGCGGATTCACCCAGACTCTGACCAATAAGAACAGCTTTAGCCTGCAGCAGGCAGACCCCCAGGAGGCCACTGCAACGGGAGAAAGGCTCTGGGCTGAGCCGGTGCCCAGTGGGAAGCCAGCAAGGCAGTGAGCAAGGAGCCCTCCCTCATCCTAGGGAGATGGATTCAAGTGTCCTCAGAGGCAGGACAGGTCAAGGAGCGGCCGCTCCCTATAGACCCCTTTGTGCTTGGTGGGTTTCAAACCAAGTGGCTCATGCAGGACAGAGCCTGTGCCTTGGAGTCGTGAGGTGCTGTCACCCCTTACGGGCTCTGTGATGACAGGGAAAGCATTTCACCTCTCTGAGCCTCACTTCCCACAAGGGAGCTCATAACAGGACTTGTGTCACTGGAATGACATAATGTAACATTTGTAGCACACGGCAAGCACTGTCCTTGTCCTTAGAATCCAGGCCCCTGGGCCTCCACTTCCTCAAAGGGCATGGATGCCTACATCCCCTCTGCCCTTTCCACTCTGTGCCCCTGCCCCCAACTTCCAGCCTAGAACCTGTCCCAGAGAGGACTGATGGCGGTCCTCCCACAGGCCAGGAATTTGAGCCTCTGGTGGGGTAACTGTGGGGCACGCTCCACACCTCTCCCGAAGGACCCCAGAGCTGCCTTCCCTCCCTGTCTCATTCCCCACTTCCCACTCAGAATTTCCTGAGATCACTTCCTGATTAAACTTGAGTCAGTGGGGTTTGAACTCTTGTCTCAGGGTGCAGAGTTATGGGCTAGTTCTCCCCAAGGCCAAGTGACTGAGAGGCTGGAAGTGGGGCAGAGGGAGGCCTCCAGGCCCAGGGCTTTGAGGCCTTGTTTGTTACTAGGCTCTGCATACTCTCTGCTGTGTGTGCTGCTGTGACAGGCGCCGTCCCCTCCCATGTTCTTGGTCTATGCATCAACATCATCTTATCAGCCCTTCTGAAAGAGGCTGTTGGCCCCATGGGCTGGCATCCCAGTTCTTGAGGAGGTGGGCATCTCATTGACTCTCATCACAGCTCAGTAGGCAGGGCTGCTGGGCAGGTTGTTCCCTGCACGAGGGCATCTGGCCGAGAGGGCAGACCGTGTTGTTCCCACAGAGCAGCGTACATGGCACAGGGTGGGGGGTGGGGGGCAGCGCTGTTGGAGAGAGAAGCTTTTTAAAGTCTGTGTTTAGGACACTCTGGGCCATCCACTGCCTGGCTTATGAGGTAAGGCCTATTATTATCACCATTTTTAAAATGATTTTATTTTTATTTTTTAGAGAGAGGAGAAGGGAGGGAGAAAGAAAGGGAGAGAAACATTGATGTGAGAAACACCGATGGGCTGCCTCTCGCACGCCCCCAGCTGGGGACCTGGCCCGCACCCCAGGCACGTGCCCTGAGCGGGAATAGAACCAGCGACCTTTCAGTCCGCAGACTGGTGCTCAACCCACGGAGCCACACCAGCCAGGGCATTATCTCCATTTTATAAGTATGGATGCTGAGGCACAGAGAACAGAGAGCTTAAGGAATTTGCCCAAGATTTCTCAGCATTTAAGAGGGTAAAAGGAGCTCTAAATCCAAGAATTCTGTCTTCAGAATGTACACTCCTTACTACCCTGTCTCGACAGGGCTGAGCCAGTTACAAGAGCTGGAAACTGGGGAGGGCTCAGACCCCTGGGGCCAGGAGGTCCTGAGGCACAGGGACCCCAGGGAACCCGGGAAGACAGCTGTCTCCCCTCGCTGACCGGGGGTCCAGAGGCCCAAGCCTGTGCTGCCCACCACAGGGGTGAAGCTTTATCTGGAAGCTCAGACACTAGAATTTGGGGGCTTTGTGATTCTGAGCAAATCACCTTGCCTAACGGAGCCTCAGTTTCCCCACCTACAAAATGTAGTGGACAGGCCCTACCCTGCCTGCCTCACTGGCCAGGATTAAACCAGCTGTTGGAAGAGTTTTGAAAGGAAGCAGGTATTTTGGAGTGCCTCAAATCACATCTAGAAATGCCTAAGTCAAAGCTTAATACATATTTGTCATCTGCTTAATAAAATTATTTCCCAGGCCTGTCTGTGGTGATTCCCCCTCTTCCTGCCTGGGAGCCAGTCCTTCCAAGGGCTGCCTGACTGCCTTCGCAGACAGAACAGCAGAGCCCAAATGCCAGGGCGCTTCCAGCTAATGACTCAGCCTCCATAACGAGCCCAAACATCTGGCTGACAAAGGGCACAGCTCACTCCCGAAGTGACTCCTTCTGCACAAATATGTTCTTAATATTCAATTAGTATCTATCCACCACGAACAACAATTACACCATCGAGGCTCAATGAAGCGCCTGGCTGATTAATTAGCGCAGTCTTGGACGTGCCGCCAGAGCCCCGCGGAGTGCGGTGCTTGAAATGACAGTGCAGAGGCGGCTGGGTGAGCTGGGGTGGGCATGCCCTGGGTTCCTGGGCCGCAGGCATAGGTCTGGGACTGAGCATGTGACAGACAGCCATCTTCTGGAGTTTAAAAAAGAAAGGGGAAAAAAACACACTGGGATATTTAGCAAGCCCCTTAACACCTCTTGCAACTGCGCTCCTCAGCAGGGCTTGGGCCAGACATCACCAAGGCCTCTCAGAGTCCTAAACACAGCAGTCTCTTCCTGACACTCTGATGTGTTGATGCCCCCACCCTCCCACCCAAGGCCTGACTGCCTGGGTTCCCCACAGCCTGTCCTCTCTGGCAGTGGGGACCACACACCTGACACCTCCCTGCCCCCAATGGCCTCCCGCTCCCTCCCCCTTGCTGACTGTTCTGGCACCTGCTTCTCAGGCCCTGTTTTTTCCTCTAGGCCCTTAGCCTAGAGAGGAGGAGAGAGGGGTCAATGATGGACAGGAGCAGCCTCTGCCACATGTCTCAAGGACTATTAGGAAGATAAACATAAAACTTTAGCACCTGGCAATAGTAAATAAATACCCTGTAGGCAATTGCTGTTATAACTACACGTGCCCACACTAGCTTCTGTGGGTACCAAAATCAGTAAGACACAGTCCCCATGTGTGAACCCCTGCAGAGGAGGGTGATGGAGAGAGATATATAACCCACCTACCATCGTTCAGAGGGTGCTGCACCTAAAGTACATTCAAGGTGCCTAAGGACAGGCAGGAGGAAGTGAGGGCTGGGAGGGGATGTCCAAGGTTGAGTCTTACAGAACGGCAGTGGGAGACCAGGTGAAGAGGAGATTCCAGGGGCTGGCTTTACAGGGGTTTGACAAGGACCCAGTGCAGCAACAGCCAGAACCATGGGTAGTTGTGGTCACATCGGGAGGACAGAAAAGAACCTACTGAGGCTGGAGAATTGGACTTTGTCCTGGGGGGCAATGGGAGTTTTGGGTTGGGTTAGCACAGTGAAGGGACATTATCTGACCTGCATTTCAAATGTCCCTCAGGTGCAAAAAGGAGAGAGCTGGAACAAAGCAGCGGACGGGCCCTCAGCACCCTTCCCACCGCACACCTGCCAGCACTGCCGGCCTGGCACTCTAGACACTGCACTTTAAGGCTCCATTGCAGCCAGGTTTGGGAATACAAATTAAGTCCCACCAGGCAAAAACATTCGCCCGTGACCTGGAAAGCACAGCAGGCTGGGGTCACCTTCCTCTTGCCTTGTCTTGTTTCCACTGGCAAGCAGCAAGAGGACGCTGCGTAGCTTTGCAGCAGTGTCCCAGTGTCCAGACTCCAGCTTCCTGGAGGGGTCACCGCAATGGAGATGTGGCACCCTGACCCCAGCTTGCCAACCCTGAGGCTCAGCTCTAGGACATGGGATTGTTCTTAAACTGACAGCTCTAACGATGGCCTTGAGCCCCACCTTTGTGAGGGGCAGAGGCACAGCTCTGGTGGGCCAGTTCTGCAGTTCAGTGTGCACATCACTCTCGCCAGAGTGCCCAGTCCTTCTAAAGGTCAGATCAGCACTTGGAGGGCCAACTGGGAGGTTCAGGAGTGGTCTAGGTAAGAGACGGATAGAGGCGTGGACCAAGGCAGTAGCTGTAGGCCACGGAGTTGAGGACGGATTTGAAAGACAATCCTGAGGAGTCCATGAGGCTCATCAATGTATTGAGGGTGGGTGATGGGGGGTTAAAAGTGACTCCGGATCTCCTGGCTTAGTTGCTGGAAGAAGATGAAGCAAGCCACTGGTTGACTGGGAAAGAAAGGGGAAGAGCAGGAACGGAAAGGAAGGTGATGATTCCAAACTGGCCCCTCGGTTTGAGAACATGGGGGACATTCAAGTGGAGGTGTCCGGGCAGCAGGTACAGACTTGAGTCAGGAGCACAAGCAGAAAACTGAGAGACACTGGCCAGAGGTGGAAATTCCAGCCACAGAGTAGGTGGGTGGGAGCATACAGAAGGAGAGGAGAATGGGGTCCTGGAGGGAACTCTGGGGAACCCCAACATTTAAGGAGTGAATGGAGGAAAAGCAACCAAGTAAAGTTCTGAGAAGGAGGGGAATGAGGTGAAGGTGTCACCTCACAGTGATAGCAGCAGTGTCCTGGAGAGGGGCTCAGCATGGGAGGTGCCCGGGAAGTCACGTGCACTGAGACAAACCTTCCCATCCTATTAGGAGGTTACAAGTAGCCCTCAGTGCCCTTCTGAGATATCCCACTGAAATGGAAGTTTATCTTTATGTTGATTTCCTCTGTGGTTTACTTATCAGTGCAGCTCGGTGGGGGGCCTCCTGAGGTCACTGCAGGAGCAGGGTGTGGCAGAAGCGCATTGTGAGGGATTGGCTGAGGAGTGGGTGGAGTCGAGTAGGTGTGGTGGGCGGTGAATGGAAACCGCCCCCAGGAGATGTCCGGAGGGAAGATGAAGGGAAGAGAGTGGGAAGAGGAGGCAGGGTGAGGAAATGATTTTCTTTTGTGGGAGTGGGATGAGAGCAGGACTGCAGTCAGTAGGACGGGAGACTGAAACAGTCCCCTCCCTCCAGTCAGACTGCCACGTTCAGCTCACTGTCCCTCTGTCTCGCCTTCCAGGGCATCCTCCAGGCAAGTCAGACTGAGCCCCTCAAACCCACCACACTTCACCCTCCCTTGCTCGCAGTCATTCGGTGGCTCCCTACTGCCCCAAAGTCCCAGACCCCTCCCACTCCCAGGTAGGGCCCTCGCCCTGTCCCCACACCCTGCCTTCCCAAACCACTTGCCCTGCTCTTTCCAGACGGAAACCTGTGGCCACAGCCAATTCCATTTCCCCGGATAGATCATAGTCACTCACACACGTGAAAAAGCCACTCTTGACTCTGTTAAACACTTGTGTGAATTCCTCCAATGGTTTCAAAAATGTTGGGAAGCAAAAGGGTTTGACCTTTGAGAAGCAGAGCTGTGCCACGCACGGAACAGACATGTTCCTGTCTTCCAGAGTGGGGGCTCAGGGAAGGGAGGCTCCTCCCCAGGGCTACACACGGCTGCCAAAGCCGATCATGGCAGTTGCTCCCTTTTGCCTGTGATTGGTTTAAAGGTGGGCATGTGACTCAATTTTGATCGATGTCACAAAGAGAAGTTTGCAGAAAGTACTCTGGGAAAGATTTTACTCCCTGATAAAAAGAGAGCCATATGCTAGGAGAGGAGCCCTCCTTTCCTGCTTGTGGATACTGTGGTGAGAGTATGTGATGTGGCAGCCACCTTGCGACCATGAAAGGAAATGTGGCTGATGGGCTGAGAATAGCTGCATGGAATTGTGAGCAGAAATAAGGCCCATGACAATGTACTAAGCTGCTGGGCCTACCCTGGATCTACCCAACCTTTTGACATCTTGTTAAGTGGGCTTGTGACCTTAAGAAAGCTACTTTAGCGTCCTCATTTGTAAAATTAACAGTAATAATAATAATATCTCCTAGGGTTGTTATGAGGATAGAAGTGAGTTATTTGTAAACCCCTTAGAAATATTCCTGCACTTATGCCTGGAAATATTAGTGTTAAATAAATAGAAGTAATTAAAACTATTGGTCAAAACACTTTGAGTTGGCTTTTCTGTCTTGCAGCCAAAAGCACCCTGGCTGACACTCAGTGGGTGGACAGTGAACTCCGTCAGCAGGAGGCAGGGCCTGGGATGCTGGCAGGAGGAGAATGGGGAGCGTCTAGGGCCTCTGGGAGGGCATGTGATGCGGTCTCCAGCTTTCAGGCCTCTCCCTCTGCAGCCGGCAGCCACCAAGATCTGTCTAATTACAAGCCATCCCATTTCCCTCGCCTGCTTGTAACACTTCAGGGAGTCCCTGCAGCTCAAGTTATAAACTCTAAGCCCCTGTGGCCCAGGGCGCAATGCACTCCTAACCCACCCCCTCTATTTTTCTAGAAATCATCCCAGACCATGCCCTCCCTGCCCCCCAACCTCCTCCTTCCTCCCCATATTTTCAATTCCCGGAAGGAACCCGTTTCATGCCCTGTGTTTCTGCACGTTGTTTTTGCTGCCGAAGTGCCCTTTCTCCTGCTCCTCATCCAGCTTACACCTTCAGAACTCAGGTACTACCTCCTCCAGGAAGCCTTCCCATGTACCTCCAGCCCCACAGGCCTCCCTCAGGGCAAGGACTCTGATTGTCCACTTGTCTGTCTCCCCAGCATCCAACACAAAGCCTCCTGGTGCAGCAGGGGCCTACTGACCACCAGGGTACCAAGGTCACTTCCTCTCTGCGGCCTCACTCTTTGGATTATTCATTCAGCAGCATGTGCTGGGTGCTTACTGTGTGCTGGGCACTGAGCAGACACTTCTGTAGAGCAGGCACCCAGCTGGACACAAAGCCCAGCCCTTAGGGAGTGACTTAGGCAAGAGGGAGTTTACAAGCACATAAACTAACAAGAACACGGGTACCGTACGATGTTAGTAAACACTAGACAAACTGTCCTGGCTGGTGTGGCTCAGTGGACTGAGTGCCTCCTGCAAACCAAAGGATCGCCGGTTCGATTTCCAGTCAGGGCACATGCCTGGGTTGTGGGCCAGGTCCCCAGTAGGGGGCACTCAAGAGGCAACCACACATTGATGTTTCTCTCCCTTTCTTCCTCCCCCCTCCCCGCTCTCTAAAAATAAATAAATAAAATCTTAAAAAAAAAAAAAACACTAGACAAATTACACCAGCTCAGAGGACAGAGTGAGGACAGCCTGCTGTCTTACATCAGGTCATCAGGATGGCCTCTCTGATAAGTAGACAGCTGAGCAGAGGCCTGGAGGAAGTGAGGAGGAGCCCTGCTGGTATCAGGGGGGAAAGTTATAAATAGAGGGAACCTCAGGGGCAAAGGGAGAATGCTTGGTGGGCCCCAGGGCCAGTGAGGACGCCAGTGTGGCTGGACCAGGGTGGTGAGGGGCAGATGGAAGGAGATGAGGTCGGGGAGGAACTGAGGCCTGTCTTGGATATGTCGTCCAACCTCTCCTTTGGGACCCCACCCTGCTCCGATGTCTGGCAGCCCCAGCGCTCATGGTTGAATGGCTCTCTGGAAGATGTCCTCAGCCAACAGGTGCTGCCTCAACCCAAGCTATCTGCCTCCCTGGGGCAGCTCACTCCCTAACTGGTCAAACGGGGAGACAAAGGCCAATGCCCTGGCCTCTGCAGGGCCACCCAGCTGCTCCACAGCTTGGCTCCCTGCTGGTCCTGCTTTCTCACTCCTCCGCAGGTGTCTGTCCCTGGACCCGCCCCAGGCAGGGGTCCCTCAGGTAACCAATGAGTTCAGCAAGGTTGCAGCATATAATGTCAACACACAAAATCAGTCATATTTCTATATACCAGCAACGAACACTTGGAAATCAAAACCAAAATTTTTAAATACCATTTACAATAGTTGCCAAAAATGCAATGATTAGGTACCAATATGGCAAAACATGTGCAGGATCTGTGTACTGAAAACTACAAACACTGATGTAAAAACAAAGGAGACCTAAATAAATGAGAGATATACCACGTTCATGGATTGGAAGACTCAATGTGGTTAAATATCAAGTCTCTCCAAAGTCACCTACAGCTTTAACCCAATTCCAATCAAAATCCCAGTGAGATTTTTTTGTACATATAAGCAAGCAGATTCTAAAATTATGTGGAGCCCTGGTGTGGCTCAGTGGATTGAGCATTGGCCTGCAAACCAAAAGGTCGCCAGTTGAATTC